>BJCM01206700.1:0-12207 GCA_018326385.1 Flaveria bidentis | reverse complement strand
ATTTGTGGTGTATGTCCAGGACAGGATGGGTCTTCCTGATGCTAGAGGAGCTGCTTGATTTGGAGATGATGGAGCATCCTCTGGCTGCACATCCTCAGGATGTTCTGACTCATCCTGAGGTTTAGAAAAGGATGTTTCTTTCTTCTTCTTTTTCTTTTGCTTTGAAGCCATCTTTTTCTTTCTCTTTGTTCCTTTTAACTGAGAAGATTGGCTCGTAGCACCTGATTGATCTTCTTTGTCTTACTCAGTTGGGTCTTCCTCTCTCACAGGTTCAGAAGGAGAGGGAGTCTGACCCTGCTATGAATCAGAAGATGAAGCTTGCTGAGTCTTAGTAGGAGATTCAAGTTGTGTTGTCTCATGTTGTTCAACCATAACCTCCACTTCCGGTGGAGCTTGACTTGGAGGGGAGTGTAAGTCTATCAGCTCTCCACTTTTGATCTGCTGCTTGATTACCCTGATATACTCATCCATAGTGGACAGAGACATAGGGCCAAATCTCCTTTCGGAGAATCCATATAGCTTCAAGAAGTTCAACATCCTCTGCCTATCTGCAGACTTCTTCATACTCTTCTGGATGATGCCTCTTGACTTTCCAGCCTCTTCCCTTAGTTTGCCTTTAGTGATATTTCTTTCCTTGACTATCTCAAGTTCAAGTTGAGGTACCCAAACTCAATATGGTCATAGGATAAGGGAAGAAGTGCATCTGCCTGATAGAGGCCTGTGGCACTCAGGTAGTTGATCATTTTGATCCTATCTTCTTCTCTGTCTACCTGAGGTTCTTGTTGAACCACATCCTCCTGTGGAGGACTTTCTAGAACTAGGGAGAGAGTAAGCACATGCTTGTACAATCTTTTCTTTCTTCTTTCTTCTTTGTTTTGTACCAGTAGCTCTGCATCTTCTACCTCCTTCCTTTCCTTTGACACTTCCATATCAACCAGTTCATTCAATTCCTCTAAGGGGAGAGAAATGACATTATCAATGTCATAGTTCCTGGTCTGCAAGTTATTGATCCTGACTGCCCTCAACTCATCATCCTGAGTGTTTGGCCTGGGGGTAGTCCTGATAGCAGTTTCCATGAGTCTTGCAGACCTAGTAGAGGAACTTTCTCCCCTCAGCTTCATTTTCCTCTCTCCCTGTCTCTCCTCCTCAATCTCCTCAGAAGTCGTCTTTCTTTTCCCATTGTCACTCACAGACCTTTGTGACTCAGGATGGAGAGAGATTTGGCCTTTATAGCTTGATGTAGCTTCCAAGCTCTGGCTAGAGAGAGGTTGAGATGCACCTTCACCAGCAGGTGTCTCAAAAAGGGTATGAATATTTGTAGGAGTTGATGATGTTGAGACAGGGTTCTCAGGTTCTACCACTGGGCCTTTAGTCAAGGTTTCCCCTATGAAACTAATCTTAGGGTCTAGCTCAACATCCAGTTGACTGATGGCATTGCCTGATTGTCTTAGTCTTCTTCTGAAGCTAAACTCTACAGTGATCCTGTCTTGGATTCTTTAAGCTAGCTTGTTAGCCTGTCTTGACTGGCTTTGATTGACAGTGGCATGTTGACTAGATCCAGACCTTCATAGAAGTTCAAGGTATGAAAATTAAAGACCTCATGTTGTCCTTGAACTCTAAGAATAATGAGGGCTCTTCTACTTTCATCATACCTCCACCCAATAATATGATTTGAAGTTAGTGGAGATGACATTGCCCTAAGTATTCCTTCCTCAAACAGACTCTATATGTAGGAGTCTATGGAGTCCATATAAATGTGAACTTGAGGAAGTTGCTGAGTGTGCACAATTGCAAGTGAGGATAGTGAGCCCTCAATGTCGACACTCCCTGAAGAACTCCCAGGTTCTGTGACTATAATGACTTTTCCCTCTTTTTGGTAGCATCACCCTCTTGCATAGGTGAGCTAGGAGTTAGGCAAATCACACTCATAGGTTCTTGTGTTCCTGGTTGAGCCCCTCTTAAAGGTCTCCCAGCTAGTTGTTCCCTGAGATAAGAAATCTCAAGTTGCTGATCATTGACCTTAGTTTGCGAGGTAGTCACTTCAAGATGAATGACCTTGGCGACTAAATAGGTGCATGTTTGTGATACTTTTTGCACCTTTAGTCTCAAATTCCCCTCATCTTTATCAGAAGAATCATTAGGGGATGAGTGAATTGGACCAAAGTCCTCACTCTCACCACCAGCTTCAGGTTCTTGGCTGCTGAATTTCCTCTGCTCACTGGTAGCCTCAGTTGAGATGTCAATGAGTAGAGTTGCCATGGTTGAGGTCTTAATGATGGAATCACTTGCAAAAGTAAGAGCCTCTTCTATATGGACATCCTGAACAGGTTCAGATGTGTCCACCTGAGTAATGGGTGACTGATGTGGGCTAGATATAGGAGGCTCAGGAGCATTCATCTCTCTTCGAGTAGTGGAAAAGAAAAGAGAATCATGGTACTCACTGAAACCTAAATCTTCATCAGTACAGAAGTCAAGGTTAGGAATGAGTTGGTTTAAGTCTAAAGGTTGGGGATGGTAACTGTTCCCTAAATGTTGAATACTTGAGTGTTAAGACTCATAGTGACGAATTAAGGCATTTGGGCTTGTGAGCTCATTAGGCTGAACATGAGGAACCTCAACACTGATCATTGAAGGAATCGAAGTGGTCTGCTACTCAGGAGAAGTGGGAGCTCTAGTGTCCACTTCTTCCTATGTGGGTGAGTATATAGGGGCCTGCACAGACTGAGTAGTCTAAGTAAGGGTTCATTTGTGTTTTCTTTGGTAGGTGAGGGTGATTTGTGGCTGTTGAGGTGGTTGGAAGGTGGGAGGTGTTGGTTCAACACTAGTTGGTGCAGCTAGGTTTTCACCTTGAGCAATGAGCTCTAACATTTTTAGGACAAGGGCTATTTCTACCCCAGAGAATCCAACAGTGGGCTTTCTCAAGATTTTAAAGATGTCGGGCTTCATTTGTCCCAGTTTAAGAATATTACCTGTTCCCCGTAACTGTGAGCCAAGTTCACAGTTAAGAATGTATTGAACATATCTAGGGAACATGTAGTACTCTAAGGAGTCCAAGTTTGCAAGAAAATTTGTGTAAACAAACTAAGAGTACTTGAATATAACTCCCTAAACCATCCCATGAACAATGAAGGAGAGATCTTCAGGAATCTGGTCCTATCCACCATGCTTGTTTGATAAGCTATGGATAACCACAAGGAGCAGGAATTTCCATTGGGATGAGACCTTCCTTTTCCTGAAGGTCTTGACAAAGTAGTCTCCCTCATAGCCCATCTGCGCAAAGGAGTGGTTAAAAGCTTCTTTGGGGAAGAACACCTCACCTTCTTCATCATCCAGCTGAAGATGCATGTTGATGATGTCCAGAGTGATGAAAACTGTTCTCCCCTACACTGTGGCAGACAATGCCTTCTCCCCATCCAGAACGACCTCTTGGCAGGTCTTCCAAAATTCGAGCAGATGATCCTAATAGAGTGTATGATCAATGGTAAGGGAGGTGAATAGTGGGATAAAGCTAAGAAATGACAAACCTCTGAGAAATGTGGATCTTTCTCAGAGTGTAATAGAGCAACCTATTTGTGTTGCTTGTGTAACTGCATGGAGAAGTTCGGTTCATTTCGGTGATGATGGTTGGCCATTTTGAGAGAACTTAAGGATGAAGAAAGATGAAGGAAAGTAATTTTAGAGAGAAATTTAGGGTTTAGGTTTGGAGGAAAGAGGAAGATGATTGAAAGAGGGGGAACCCGTTGGGTTTATAAGACAAAGTTAATGAAAGTGGATAAACTTTGAAATCCGTAAGTCGGTCCCACCTCTGAAAAAGTAATTTGCTTTTGCTCAAAAAGTAGTTTTCTTGGAAGTCAAAAAGCTTCTGAAGGTAAATTATCTTCGGAAGTTCTAATGGAAAATCCTCCAAAGCTAAAATGACTTCGGAAGAATTTCCTAAGAATTTTGAGAATTTTGGCTTCAGAAGAAAATCATGACTTGAAAGTTTTGTTCAAAGGAACAAAGCTTCCGAGAGTTAATTTGCTTTAGAAGAAAGTTCTCCTTGAAAACATATAATTGCCTAAGAAGAGTTTTAAGCTTCAGAAGATATTTCAGACATGTCTTTCGAATGTAAATTACTTGGGCAGTAATCTACTTTAAAGGCATAATTTTCTTCCAAAGTTAAAGACATATCTTCCAAAAGATCAAAATTTTTAGAATATTAAGGAAAGTTCTTAAAAAGTTTTCATCCAAAGAAAAAACAAGAGCTTATAAAGGTGATAAACTAGACAACTTAGGACACAAAAATTTTAAGAAATAATAAGAATTAGTTTTAAGAAAAACCTACTCAAAGTTTATCATCCAAATAGCTGATATTAGATATTTTAATATTTATTCATCAAAAGCCTTTGTAAACAGATCAACATATTGTTCATTTGTGTGAACTTTGACTAGTTTAATTAATCATCTTTCAAAATTATCTGTTTCTAGCTATGGGTGTCTTAGCAATCTTACAGTCAGTCATGTTGAATCTTTTGAGTATGTCTTCAACATACTTTGAGTGACTAATGAAGATGCCATCTTCAACTTGCTTCACTTGAATTTCTAGAAATAAATTGAGTTCCCCCATGGCACTCATTTCAAATCTGTCCTTCATCGGCATCTCAAAGTCTTTGCAGTGCTTTGGATTAGTTGATCCAAAGATGATGTCATCTACATACACTTGAACTAGCAGTATGTCATTTCCTTGTCATTTGATGAAGAGAGTTCCATCTATTGTACCTCTTCTGTATCCATACTGGCAGAGATACTGAGATAGAGTCTCATACCATTTTCTGGGTGCCTGATGCAGCCCATAAAGAGCTTTATCAAGCTTGCAGACATAATCAGGATGATCTGGATTTGCAAAACCAGGTGGCTGTTTGATATATACCTCCTCATCAATCACCCCATAAAGAAAAGCATACTTGACATCAAATTGATAAACCTTGAAGTTCTTGAATACAGCAAATGCCAAGAATATCCTAACAGCTTCTAGTCTTGCTACAGGAGCAAAGACATTAGTGTAGTCAATTCCTTCTTCTTGTGTGTATCCTTGAACAACTAGTCTAACTTTGTTTTTGATGACAATGCCTCTATCATCATTCTTGTTCCTAAACACCCATTTGGTTCCAATAATAGTCTTCCCATGAGGAAAAGGACAAAGGTTCCAAATTTTCTGTCTTTTGAATTGAAGTAGCTCCTCTTGCATAGCTTCAACCCAACTTCCATCCTTTAGAGACTCATCAATTTTCTTTGTCTCTATCTGAGATAAGAGACAAGAGTGAAGACAAACATTTGTTTCATGGATTTGTCCTCTTGTTCTTATCCATGTGTCAACATCTCCAATGATGTTTGTAGTGGGATGAGACTTGTTGATCCTTAGTTAAGGGACCACAACAAGTTGCTGAGAGAGATCTAAATTAGAGAAATTTTGATCTGGCATTGATGTGTCTCCCACTACATCAGCACACTTATCAAGAGAGACTTGATCAAATGAGTGTGTGACATCATTGATGTTGTCATCTATGGAGTGGTTATTAGCATCAAGAGATTCCTGATCACTGTCACCACCACCATTGTTTTCTTCTACATTTGAAGTATCTTTATCTGGTTGTAGAGCCTCTGAGCTGGAATTTGAAGGCATCTCAGATTTATCAGCTTAATTTGTCATTGTGGTGCTGATAGAAACCTCATTTGCAGAAGTAGTTACAACTGGAGCTGAAGATGTATGACTTGAAGGTCTTCTAAACTCAAATCTTGGGTCAGGATCACTATTCCGAGGTTTGTGGAAGAGAAACGTTAGAAGCCGCATGAACTAAGTCCACTAACAGTCATATTGACCACAATGTCCACGACCAAGTTTATGGGAAGTTAGTTGTAATTACTTAGCTATAAATATTGAGTGTCATCGGTGAACATAGGACACATCATTCAGCTCGCACACTTGACATCCGATTACTACTTTACACTCACACAACACACATTCGATTTACTACTATAACACTTAGCTCTCGAAACTCCAGAAATCGTTGTATTTATTTGTTCAAAGGATCAATAAATTAGTTGGTGATAATTATCACCAACTGGGGTTTTTTATGCCGGAGGTGTTAACGCTCCAAGGGCTTTTTCCCTCGTAACCAAATCCGTTGTTCAAACATTTTCTAGTTGTTCATTACTTGTTTTGTTCATTTGTTTGACTACTCACGATCAAGGATATATCGCTTCACATACTAATTCAGGATACAAGACTCTTAGTAGATTTTATCCCGAAACAATTTGGCGCCCATCGTGGGGCAACTGGTGCCTTGATCATCCAAAAACCATTCCATAACCCCTATTTCTAATTTACCTTTACTCCCTAACATGTTGACTCAACCTCCTACCTCAACCATTCTCGTTACCTCAGCCAGCTCATCTTAAAGAACTAGCACCTTTGTAGGGAATCAAGGAAGAAAGGACGAGCCACTAAGAAGACAAGAACAACCTGTCTTCACCGGAAATAAGGTTCAATCCATAGACACTGATGTTTCTAACAAAGACATTCTTTCTCTGATTAAGTAGGTAAAGGAGCAAATGAAGCAACAGAGAAGAACCAACGTCAATCTCTTCAAAGAAATTGACCAGCTAAAGAAATCCAAACAACCTATAGAACAGGACACTCCGCTGATCCCAAGGACGCTCCGTTTCAGCCCCTCGGATTCTCAATCCTTCCAGCGATCGGGATCCTCAATGGCGTATCCTTCGGGATCAAGTATCCTTCAGCAATCTGGATCCTTGACGGCATATCCCTCAGGATCCGGCATCTTTCATCAGTTTGGATCTTCGATGGTGTATCCTTTAGGATCCAGCATCCTTTGGTAGCCCGGACCCTCGATGACAAATTCTTTAGGATCCAATGGTTTTCAACGACCTGAATCCTTGATCGAGTACCCCATGGGAACCGGTTTCCTTTAATAGGCTACGTCACCAATGACGTATCCTTCAGGATCCAATGTGCTACAGCAACCAGGATCCTTGATGACAAATGCCTTAGGATAAAGGATCCCTCAAACATCTCATATGTCAGGATACATGGGGGAGCAATCTCAGGGAAGTTTCATGTGACAAGGATCCTTGACGACGTCCGCACCCCACTACAATGCAGGAGTCTTCGAAGCTCAACAAAGCAAGATGCATCAAGTAGATTTCATCCCAATGAGAACAGTGGCTACAACTGGCCAACCCATAATGCCAGGATACACCATGGCGGGGAACCAGCAACCTATGGGAATAATATATCCTCAAACCGGTAACAACTTCAATAATGTGACCTTTATGACTAATCCAAATATGGTAGACATGCATGCAGGATTAGCTAAGGAACATGATAACAAGTGTTCCTGGAGTTATCAAACCTATACCTGAAGTCTCAGTCGAAAGTCTCAACCTGTCTAGGTTCATATGGCCTATATCTGGAATTGAGATCCCTAAATGATTCCAGACCCCTAAGATGAAGTTGTATGATGGACCACGGATCCAAAAGAACATGTATCCCAGTACAGGGAAAGGATGAAGATTAATCCCATTCCACCCAACATCAAAGAAGCATGCTTATGCAAAGGATTTAAATCAACTTTAACAAGGCCAGACTTAAAATGGCTACTCAAAATACCTAACAATACGATTACTTCCTTTGCTCATTTATTTAACATGTTTAATAACCATTTTTCTTGCAACCAAACCTTTGAAAAGTTAATATGTGACCTATACTGGGTGATTCAAAAGGATACAGAATCCTTGAGAGACTTCATTACTAGGTTTAGCCGAGAAGCGTTGGAGATTTCAATCTTGGATATGGATGCTGCCGTAGAAGCTCTCAAAATGGGATTACACAAGAGCTCACAATTCTACGATGACCTTGTAATGAATCCTTGTAGGAATCTAGACAAAGTGAGGACCAGAGCACTTCAATTCATTCACCTAAAAAGTTGACAAAAGAATACACAGGAAGCTGGATATTCCTAAGTATGAACCCAACAACAGGAAGGTAGAATCTCCAAACAAGTCATATCGAGAAAGGCCCTACTCCAAGCAAGATAACCCAAGGATAAATGCAGTGGAAGAAGACGAGGATGACAAAGAATATCCTCGAGTTTCGGAATACTATTTCCTTGCTGACACAACTGAAGTAATATGTGCTATGCAGGGTTTAGGTGAAAAAGCAAGATGGTCAAGGAAGAATGAAAAGATTCCAGGAAACAAGGATAAGTCAAAATGGTGCGCTTACCATGAAGACTTTGGTCATCCTACTGATGAATGCATTGCCTTGAGGAAGGAAATAAGCTATCTCCTGAGCAAAGGTCACCTAAAGGAATTACTTCCAAGAAAGAAGACTAAATCTCAAGATGCTGAGAAGACCCCAAGCAGAGCGGCATCTCCACCTCCAGACGCAAAGACTATCAATTTAATCTCTTGAGGATCGGACATCTGTGGGACGTCATACTCTTCAGCCAAACGACATGCTAAGGAAGCTAAAGTGAGTATGGGGACAGGCCCATCCGTAGCACCAGCCTCACCGAGGAAAAGATCATATCCTTCAACGAGGATGATGTATCCACCATCTAGGATCCTCACCACGACGAGTTGGTAATTACATTATACATCGCTAACTATTTTGTGCGCATGATACTTGTAGATGGAGGAAGCTCTGTAAACATCATCCAGCTAGATGATTTGAAGAAGATGAACATCTATGAGAAAAAATCGTCCCAAGATCTTTTGTGCTAGTGGATTTTAGTGGGGAAACAAAGAATACAGCGGGGGACATCAAACTCCCTGTGTATATTGAAGGAATGAACATCATGCAGAAATTTTGCATGGTAGTTTCCTTATCTTGTTGTAACATCATCCTGGGCAGGCCATGGATCCATGACATGAAGGTTGTACCCTCAACCTACCATGAATGTGTGAAGCTTCCTACTCCATGGGGGTGGTTAAGATAAGCAGTGACCAACATGAGGCTAAGAATTATTATACCTCCTTAATGAAGGCTTTGACGAAGACTCAATCATCATATCAATTAAAGAACAAGCCTCGTGGAGTCTTTGAGGCTGATCAAAAGGAAGTAAATGAAGTATCCTTAGATCCAGAGGATAAAGAGAAAAAGGCTCTAATAGGTTACAATATCCTTAAGGATATCGAATCAAAACTCATAACATTCCTTAAGGATAGGGCATCCTCTTTCGCATGGAAGCATGATGATATGACATGTATATCCAAAGATATCATTACTCATAAATTAAATGTAAACTCTAATTGCAGGCTTGTACATCAAAAAAGAAGAAAGTTTGCTCCAGAAAGGAACACAATCATCCAACAAAAAGTACATAAACTAATGAAAGCATGAATGATCAGAGAAGTTAAATTCTCAAGATCGCTTGCAAATATGGTGGTGGTAAGAAAGAAGAATAGGAAATGGAGAGTTTGTGTTGATTACACAGACCTGAACAAAGCATGACCCAAAGATCCTCTTTCATTGCAAGACATTAACTCCATGGTGGATGCAATAGTAGGGCATGAAATCCTTACCTTCATGGATGCATCAGCTGGTTTCCAAAAAATACAAATGGAACCATCTGACCAGGAGGATACTGCATTCATCACCCCTTCAGGTATATATTGCTATATTGCTATGCCTTTTGGACTAAAAATGCAAGTGTCACATATCAAAGGCTGGTGAATATGATGTTTAAAGATAAACTAGGGGACACATGGAGGTATACATCGATCATATGGTGGCCAAATCAAAGAAAGAACAAGATCACCTCCAACACTTGAAGGAAGCATTCGACATCCTTGATGAATTCAATATGAAGTTAAACCTATCCAAATGCCACTTTGGGGTCAAAGCAGGAAAATTCCTTGGATACATGGTGACGAAGAGAGGAATCAAAGCAAGTCCGGAGCAAATAAAGGCTATCATGGACCTAAGGTCACCCGCAAATACTAAGGATGTCCAGAGACTGACAGGAAGGATAACAGCCTTAAATAGGTTTATCTCTAGGTCCTCAGATAAATGCAAGAATTTCTATGATACTCTCAGGAAAAACCAGAAATTCAAATGGACGAAGAAGCATGAGAAAGCCTTGAAGGATCTAAAGGAATACATATCCTCAGCACCATTGCTGATGAAGCCTGAGGATGGAGAGCCCCTATCCTTATTCTTAGTCGATTCAAGAAACGCAGTAAGTACAGTCTTGGTAAAGGACCACGAAGGCCAAAAACATCCTATTTATTATATAAGTAAAAGTCTACTAGATGTGGAAACCAGGTATTCTCATTTAGAAAAACTCATACTTGCATTGGTTATGACATCGATCAAACTAAGGCATTATTTTGAAACTCATACTATCCATGTCTTGACTAACTATCCAATTAAGTCTGTTTTGAGAAAACCAGAAATGTCAGGAAGGATGGCCAAGTGGGCTTTAAAGATAAGTGACTATGACATAGTATACGAACCAAGAACAACTATCAAGTCCCAAGCACTCGCAGACTTCGTGGCTGATTTCACTGAGGATATAGTCAAGGATTCCGACTTCGAAGTCCAACAATTAAACGCAGAAGAAGGATACTGGATCCTTTACACTGATAGAGCTGTAAATGTCCAGGGGACAGGGTTAGGCATCCTACTGAAATCGCCACAAGGGGATATTATACCCCAATCAATTACATGAAGTAGAATACGAAGCACTTATAGCAGGAATGAATCTTGCTAAGGATATAAGGGTCAGGTATCTTCAAGTATATATTGATTCTTTATTAATAACTAATCACTTTAATGGATCTTATGCCGTGAAAGGTGAAAGATTGCTACAATATCTTGAGATAGTCAAAAAACTATCAAAAGAGTTTGTAGACGTTAAGATAATGCAGGTACCTTAGGAAGAAAACACAGAAGCCGATGCTTTAGCAAATCTAGCCTCATCCTTAAGGATACCAGAAGGAACAAAGATTCCAATTATCCATCTCCTTAAATCAGTAATCTATGAAGAAGGATACAAGACCAATGCATTATCTGAGAATGAAGAATCAAGGATACTGGATCCTCAGCATAATCAAGAATCCTTGATCCTTCCAATCAAGAACTACATCTTAAAGGAAGAGATCCCACCAGACCAAAATCCTAAAGTGTTTAAGATGAAGGTATCCAGATACACCCTAATAACAATGTATTATATAAAAAGTCTATTGCAGGTCCTTATCTAAGATGCTTGGCAGAGCCTGAAATCCAAGATGTACTAAAAGACATACATGAAAAAGATTGTGGAAATCATACTAGGGGCAGGGCACTCTTCTCCAAAGTCTTATGAATAGGATACTTTTGGCCTACTATGAAGAAGGATGCGATATCTTACTCTCAGAAATGTGATGCATGTCAGAGACACACTAACTGTAACATCATGTAATTTTGGTTAATTAAAAGTTAGCTTTGTTATAATCTTGTAAGGGCCATTGTTGTTATTAATATAACTATGAGGGTTATTCATTGTTTGTTTCCCTTTGATCTTTAATTTGAAAGTTAATATTTTAACTATTAAAATGATCATAACAATAATAATCATACTAATAATAATAATATTAACAAAATTAATAATAATAATAACGTTAATAACTAACTAATGGTATAACACTAATAATACTAATTTTTTAAACTTGTAAGAGTTAAAAACTTAAATTAATTAAGTAAGTGGATTGTTTTGCTATTTTATAAACTTTAAAAGGTAATTTTGTGCATAAACTGATAACATATAAACTACAAGGGTCAAATATGAAACTTTTTAAAATTACAACCCAAACCCCCTATGTCTGATTCCGGCCAGAAATCCGGCGGAGCTCCAGCGAGCTCCGGCGACGGCCAAACACTCAAAATTATTTGTTTTCGAAACCCAAAACCGACCCAAATCGCTTCGTATGCATATTTCGAACCTGAATACACGATTCAATTGCGTTTAAATATCGGTTTCGACCCTAATCGATTGCATAACCGAAATACATTAAAGCATATAGCCGTTCGAGCATTTACACATCATAATAGTCCAATTAAACTAACCTAAATGACTCTCTATCAATCATTAATCAAATACTATCCTCAATTGCATCTGAAACAAACACAATCTTCGAATTGAACTTCATCTTTATCGCGAATCT
>BJCM01206697.1:0-34271 GCA_018326385.1 Flaveria bidentis | reverse complement strand
ATTCTTGTGAGCATGACAAGTCCAAGATTAGTCAAGCAACAGGAAACTTGTATCTCTTCTGATATACAGGTCAATCCAAGCAAGAATTGACAACTCCAACAGCAACAACTTCATAAGAGAATTCAACCAAAGGCAGCCTTCATAACAAGAAAAACCAAAACAGACACATTAACTTATGATTAAGTTCAAAAGTTAATACAGGTAAGTGCATTGGTTAATGCGGGTGAAGGTAACCCATGCTTAAAACCAATGCAGGTAACTCTTGATTTCCAAGCAAAACTAATGCGGACAAAGATTGTACTCTACCGCATTAGTCTGAAGTATATGATGTAAATGTGAAATTTATTCTATCACATTTGCTACAGTGAGCAAATGTTGACAAGTTTTGTCAACCGCATTTGCTACAGTAAACAAATGCAGACAAATTTATTCTATCGCATTTGCTACAGTGAGCAAATGCTGACAAGTTTTGTCAACCGCATTTGCTACAGTAAACAAATGCTGACAAAAATTTGTTCTATCGTATTTGCTACAGTGAGCAAATGCTGACAAGTTTTGTCAACCGCATTTGCTACAGTGAGCAATGGTGAACAAGTTTTGTCAACCGCATTTGCTACAGTGAACAAATGCTGACAAAGTTGAATCAACCGCATTTGCTACAGTGAGCAAATGCTGACAAAATTTATTCTATTGCATTTGCTACAGTGAGCAATGCTAAACAAGTTTTGTCAACCACATTTGTTACAATGAACAAATACTGATGAACTCCGTTCTTCCGCATTTGCCACAGTACACAAATGCGAATAGAAGAAAGCTCAAGTAACAAAACTTCTCCATTTGCTACAGTGTGTTAATGCGGATGCCTAGAAAACAAGTTAAAATCTTCCGCATTTACAACAGTAAACAAATGCGGATGACCCAAAGACTTAAAATTAAACTTCCGCATTTGCTACAGTGACTTAAAAAATTGTGACCTCACTTCCTCTGAAACTTGTAAAATTTTGTAAAAGCCATTAGTTGACTATTTAAAGGAATTTCAAAGGGTCATTTAATACTTTTCAAATCTGAGAGACTACATAGTAAGACAAGCGCAAAAACACCGTAAACCCTCTTTGATCATCATCATCATCAACAACCAAAGATTTTAGTGTGTTCTACTCAATCTGTTATTGTAATCGATTCCTAACCACAGTAACATTGAAAGAAAGGTGAAATTTCCAAAAATCTTTCATGAGCGAACTTTCGAACTGTTAAACCAAAAGTGAACGAAGAACCAAATGATAATGAAGAACACACAAAATCTAATTTATTCAAAGATATGTTATACATTTTTGACATCAATGAACATGCAAACTAAGAGGAATTTTAACCAGCATGAAAAACCTTCATAGTTGTGTTCATCATAAGAACAGAGTCCGATGAAAAACGAAAATGTGTAACAAATTAATGAAGTAACATTTAATAAATGGTTTATTTAAACTTGAAAAATAGAGAAAATGTGATTGTTCTACAACAAATTCACCATTTGATATGATAATAATGAAACAGTGACTTCAAACGTTCATATTTGACCACTAAAAGCCAAACTAATCAATTGTGCACATGCTTTCTCATCAAAACTAACACATATGTCTCTTATTCAAATTAAATGGCTAATCTTTCATGGAGAAAGCTCCATAAAGTAAGCGGTTATTTAGACCCTGATGTACCAGAATCTGAGGGACTCAAAGACATTATCAGATTTATCTCTACAACAAGGGTAGCTTATGCTATCACTATTAGACCCATCATCTATGAGAACCTCATAAGGTCTTTCTGGGATTCAGCTGAAGTGATTGAAGCAGATGGTGTTAGAACTTTATCGGGAAGAATTGATAATAAGCACATTCTAATCACAACTAAAGATTATGTGAGAAGATGTCTGCATTTTGGTGATGATGATGATACACCAATAGAGTTGGATGAGGATGACATCACTACCTTTTTTTATAGAAATTTGGTATGAAGGGGGATTTGAAGCTAAGCAGATTGCAAAGGGATTAGTTGATTTGCCTTGTAGATTTCTAATCCACATCTTTCAACACTATTTATCCTAAAGGAAAACAGGGTGGAATGATATTCCAATCATCACTTCATCAACAATTTGTGCTCTATGCACAAACAGACCATTCAACATGTTAGCAACATGACAGCTTATGTATTTAATGGTCTGGTATCAAATATTCAAAAGGGAAGGAGATACAAGTTCTTGATCTATCCAAGATTCAATCAATGCCTGATAAATGATGCATTCCTAAATCTTGCTACTGAGGGACCAGTTCTAGATATTCCTTATTATGATGCTAAATCATACAAGTACATTAAGAAGAAGGATCCCAGATTCTTCTACAGTGGAGCTCACTCACCTCTTCTTCTTTGGATGCTTTAACAGATCAATCTAGAAGAACAAGAAGAAAAACAAGATGCTCATGATCACATTGAAGAACAAGTTGCTGATGAGCAAGCTGATGGTATTGATAGGCAAAGGTCAGTGTCACCCTAGAATGGTGCAGGGGGTGATTCTCACACTGAACCTGAAATTCATGACTATGCATCTCCATTTGTACCTCTACCAATCCCATCACCACAACCATCACCACAACCTTCACAATTACAATCTCCCCATAAAACTCCTATTTCATCACCAATAGCCCAACCAATAACATCTCCACCTCATCACTCACTAATATCACCACCTCATCACTCACCAAAATCACTACCTCAACCATTGCCTACCCATGATAATCCAATTGAGTTTGGAGACTCAACCAGCTCATCTAAAGCATCCAAATCATCTTCGGATGAGGATGATCAACATGTTCAAATGCCTATAAAGAGAGTCACTTCTGAGACTGCTCCCTTAGAAAGTTTTGCTGAATCTAATATAAATAGACCGGATGAAAAGGATGAGTTAATCTCTGAGCTCTTGCAAAAAGTTGAAAGGATGGAAAGAATACTGAATAGGAGAGCTAGAATAATTGATGATAGGATTCTAGAACTTGATAAAAAGGAGAAAGAGTTGAACGAGCTAAAAGAAAAATATGAAACTGAAAACAATGAAAAAGATAAGGAGATTAACTACTTGAAAGCTGCTCTTAATCATTCTAAAGAAGAAATTAGTTGGCATGTTGATACTCTTGCTATTCAAACCATTGCTATGGAAGAGCAAGAGGATATGATTGAAGAACAAGCAGAGATCATCTCAAATCTGCAAAATCAAATTGAAAGCCAAAATAAAAGGATCTCTAAGCTTGAAATGCTGATTGAAATTCAAAGAAGTACTAATGTTGAAGAAAGTGAAAAAAATACAAATAAATCAAAAAATGAAGAATCAAGCCTAGAAATAGTGGTCTATTCTAGAAAATCAGATGCTACACACACTGAAAAGGCTGAATTTGAAGAACTGATCAGTGCACTAGACAACTTCTCATCTGAAGAATTAATAATTGATGATGAATTTTAGGATTTCATTGCTGACCAGAGGACTAACACTGAACCTATTGTGGTCATTCCTCTATCTCCAGTTCCATTGGAGAAGGAGTTGAGTATGCAAATAGTACCTGTTGTGTCATTGTCCGAGGAGCAAAAATATATGAATAGAGATTTCTATGAAAAAGAAAAGGAAAAGGAAGAAAAAATAGCTAATGATCATGAACAAGTACAAACTGGGGTTGAAAAAGTGCCTGAGGAGATTAAAAAACTTGAATCCTCTTTTGGTCCTTCACTTCAAACTTATACCAAAAAGAGAAAATATTTATCTTAAAAAGCAAAGGGAAAAAGACCAATAGTGGAAGAAGAGAATGTAAAGAAAAGTAAAAGAGATGATCCAAGAAGTTTGGCAGCCATAGCTGAATTCCTAGTTGAACATAAGCAAGCTGAGGCTCAATTAAAGAAACAAGCTGCTTTTATTGATCTGGAAGAAGGAGAAATAGAAGGAGGATATGATGCTGAAAAGGCTATGAATGTGGATAGTCCTGTGCAAAAAGAAAAATCTATGGATGAAATGGTGGTAAAGGCACAAACATATGACCTTATGGTAAAAGCCATGTTCCTGATCAATCATGGGTATGATGCTGATGAAGTATTTAGCATGAATTATGAGGGCATGAAAGTAGAAGAAGAGAAAGTCAACAAACTTCTAGACCCCAAGGTTGAAACATGTAAGGATCTAAGATCTAGTTTGATCAATTAGGTTATCATTTGCAGCTGAATAGTACTAGAATTAGACGAAATTTAAGCAAGAATAAGATGAATATGCAATCAAACAGTAACGGTTATAGAGAGAGAAAGTTTTCTGCAAAAGATAATGTTCTCATTCATTCATAAGCTTCAGCGTGTACAAATTAGGTCAACATTCCTTTTATAGAGGAATGTGACGTCAGCAGATGTCACCTAATTGTGACATCTAACAGATTATACAAACAACTGAAAATAACTGAAACTACTGAAGATGTCCACAACAACTGAGGACATCTTATAATAAAAGCTAAAGTACCAGGTAATTCTACAACTACTGAAACTATAACATATGAAGTGTAAGATCTTCAGATGTTTTACATTATACTAAACTACTGATTACAATCTACTGAAAATGTAAAGACAACTACTGAAAGTAAACCATCACAACTACTGAAGAGAACTTCTTTGGCTGTTGTGACAACCTCTGAAAACTTGATCTTCAGACTTTATCTTCAAACTCTGTCTTCAGACTTTGTCTTCAGCTTTTGTCTTCAGACTTTGTCTTCAGACTTTTGTCTTCAGACTTTGTCTTCAGCATTTGTCTTCAGACGTTGTCTTCAGACTTTGTCTACAGACTTTGTCTTCAGCTTTTGTAGACAACTTCAGTTGTTATGATGTCTTTGGGACTTAAAGGTTTTTCTGATCTGGCTTATTGGTTCTTTTGGTCCAACAAAACAGATTATGAGAAGTCAATTGCACCCAAAGTTCACAAGTCAAAGCTGCCTGTCATGAAGAAGCAATCTTCAACTCTCGAACCTCTACATCTTGATCCCTATAAGATGACTGATAGGGAAATGAAGGATTACCTCACCAGTCAAGGCTTCACTAAAAGGAAATTGTGAAACATGAAAACTAACTCACTAAGAGCTGCCACACTCAGATTAATTAATGAAAAGAAAGAAAGGCTAAAGAGGTTAGAAGAAGAAGTCCTCAACCAAAAGCCAAGATCAAGAATCTCTACACAAGACATGAAGCTTACACGTAAAGATCAAGACTATCTGGCACATGTTCTTCACAAATATCAAGAATGGTTTGCTGAACCCTCCCAACTGAAACTTCAGGAAGGGTTAACCACTACTAAGATGATTAGAGGTGTATCTACCCAAAAGGGAAAATTGACGAGAAAATAATTGCCTGGAAGTATCATAGTTCATAGAATATGTTCATGGTTAAAAGAATCTCAGGGCTAGTGCAATTTTTTATTGAGTACTCTACTCTAGTTAATGCCCTTGAGATTCATGACCTGAAAGAACTGGCTAATCTGGAGTTGATCAACCATAATTCCTTGTTCAGAGGATATGAATTCGAAGGCATACTTAAAATGTTCAAGAGAACCAACAACTTCAATTCATTGAAAGCCATATGCATGACAAAAGACAAATCATTTAAGAATCCTCTAGAGATGAAGCAGACAAAACCTGCAGAAGAAGTAGTGTTTCCAGAACTAAAAGTGTACAGAATCATTGAAAAGAAAAATGGTGGTTGACACTCATTCCTCACTACCAATATCAAATGTTTATTACGATGAGAAGACCTATGAATTGGTGATTGAGAGGAAGTAGGAGGTAATTAAGGTACAGAAATCAGACTATTCAGTGGCTATGAAGTGAGACTATTGGATCAATCCTATATTCACTAAATATACACAAGGCACTTCAGAGAGATATCTAACAAATTGGGTGAAGAAGATCTGCATTTCTTTGTGAAGTGCATCAAAATATTAAAGATGACATATGATCAGATCAGTGCCAAGAGAGAGAAAAGAAAGAAAAAGAAGACACCTCTACAGTTGGGCAACATTGTCAAACTAGAAGTTGATGTAGATGGTGCTCTTCTAATTCACAGGGATGGGCTTTCTACAGTGTCTATTTGGGAACCAGTTTCACTTAAGAAACTACCACTTGAAGCCATTCAGAATATGAGCAAAATGAAGATCCATGAACTAACCAGGGAAAAGATGCAAGATGCTCATGATTTTGTCAACATAATAAAGGAAATTTTGGATCCAACTCATGTAGCAACTTTTACACCATCACAAGACTCAGCAGAATCATCACAACCTGAATCACTACCCAAGTATTGAAGAACATGGCTGTATAATCCTTAGGGGGAGTATTGTTGGACCCTGAAAGGATTATACATGCCAATTCAATAGGTGAGTTGATGGTTGCTCTGCTGAATTCCCATAAGACCAAGAAGTAATGCAGATGAAGAACCTGCAATAGAAGAATAAGTAGTCTTACCGCATTTGTTAATGTGGAAGGCAAAGAAAAAATGCGGACAAGCATTTGTTCTTCCGCATTAACAAATGCGAAAGACCAAAAGAAATGCGGACAAGATTTTGTTCATCCGCATTTGCAAATGTGGATGACCAGACAAATGCGTAGAAGTATTTGTTTATCCACATTAACCAATGCGTATGACCAACATACTAATGCGGAAGATCAAGTAAAGAAATGCTGATCAAGTCAACTCATCCGCATTTGCCAATGCGGATGAACAAGATGTAATATTGATCAAGAGTTAGACTAGTTCTGATGTAATAGGTCAGGGGTAGTTTAGTCATTTTGTAAAAGGCATCTTGTCTGACTATAAATAGAATAGAAAACCTCGTACATGAGGTGACGACTGAAAGACATTAAGAATATTTGTTATCTTTTATTCTCTGTAATCAATCACCTTCATTAATATATACAAAAGCATTTATGAGTATATTCTTGCATTAATTGTTTATTGATTTTTTGTTTCCGCCAATCAATCAATGACTCGATTATCATATTCGATCCTAAGTGAGAATCTCAACCTTACTAATCTAGTCATAGTTTCCATTTGTACGACTGAACCATTAGCATGGTCCAGTCGTGCGACTGAATCATGCGACTGAGTCATATGCACGACTACAGGTTCAGTCGTGCGACTTAGTCAATCTTATGTCTCAATCATATGACTGATCCAGTCTCCTAGTTCAGTCATGTGACGGGTCCATAAGCATTATGTATTGACGCGTATGGTTCATAAGTATGGTCCATTAGTATGAATACTCATCTTACTAGATTGAACACATTTCTCAATCATTATTGACTAAGAACTATGTACAATAACTTCAAATCTATATAATAAGTTCATACACATGAATTATAGTTAGCATAATAATAATATTTAATAATTAAACATGAATAAACATCAACCACATATTATATTTCATTGAACCAATTCATTATATATATGTAAGACATGAAAGACT
This sequence comes from Flaveria bidentis, assembly GCA_018326385.1. Taxonomy (NCBI): domain Eukaryota; kingdom Viridiplantae; phylum Streptophyta; class Magnoliopsida; order Asterales; family Asteraceae; genus Flaveria; species Flaveria bidentis. The sequence goes on along the minus strand of BJCM01206697.1, from coordinate 26,749 downwards.
TTTACATTTAAGCTCATAAACTAGGAACAACATGTATCTACAACCTTCCCCTTGGTCCTAGTTTACTCTATTGTCTAACACTCTTCACATGTTCTTGGAATTTCTTGTATTTTCCTCTTTTTTAACTCCTGCATGTATTTCAAATGCAAAGCAGAGTCTTATCACATGTTGGAACTAGAGAGCTTGTACAATACCCTGCGTGTCATAGAAAAATGTCCACTTGTATAATGTATAGACATCTTCAGCCAACAAGTTAGTAAGCCACATTGGGTTGAATACCCGGATAATATCAATCTTTCTATCTCTGTTCAGAATTATGACCGCTTTGCCTGTTCGCCAATCATAATACCACCATTTGAAGTGTGGAGTGAAGTCCTGAGGCATTTCCCATAGGGGAATCTTTGACATTGTGCGCAGGGGACTCCACTTCAGCACACCTTTGGTCTTCCAAATATAGGGTCCACTTCAGACTTACGGATGTATCTTTTAGGTTGTTGAGGTCTGAAGTTTACCCACATGGTGTGGTATTCCTTCTTTAACATAGCTTCAAACCATCCTGACATCTTCCTTGGGTTGGCATACAGAAGATCTAAACATGCCAGACGGTTGAGCTGAAAACCAGGAAGAGTCTTCAGATCATGAGGATATCTGAAGTACTCGATCCCTTTCTCTCTTTTAACAGCATAGACGTCTAAGTCTTCAAAATACGCCAACGCTATAATCTTGCCTCACATTTTATGATATCTTTTGACTCTGTAGAGCTTTGTGTAGGCATTCTGCTTTCTTTAGATCGACATTAGCGTATGAAACTTGGGCTTGGCTTTCGTCTTTTCATTCTCCTTTTCCATCTCCTCTAGTTTCTGAAACATAGCACTACTAAAAGCATCACCCAAGTTGGGTATAACATTACCTTCATGGTCAGTGTACTCTAGATAATGCTCAGCAGTGACATCCTCTATCTCAATCTCATTTATATCGTTCAGCTCATCATCACTCGTGACATCAACTTCTGGAGCATCTTTGACAAGCTCATCATGATTCAGTCTGAACATCTCAGTGAGTTGTACCTCCGTTAGATCATGAATAATCTCTCCCTCCTCCGAAGTGTAGCTCACAAATCTTCTGACAATCCCTTACAAGTCAAGAATCATGGTAAGTTGAGTCTTGACTTACTAAAGGGGTTCGACATCATACTCATCTATCAATCTTCATCTATTTGATTAAACATTAAGCACATCACACATAAGTCGTTATACAAAACAATAAAACATAAACAAACATAGATGATCATTAATTACATTAATGTAATATATAATTCAAGTAAAAATGTTTTTAAATACAAAGACATCTAATAATTACTTTTGTCTTGATCTGTCGTTTCTTCAGCTAGAGGAGTTAAGGACGAGGCTCCTTGATCTTGGTTTCTTTTTGTGCGCCTCTCTTAAGCTTCAAGATTTGAGGTTGACGCAGATGCATCACCTTCCTAATCGTCATCATCCTCTTTATCTTTACCGCTTGGTCCTCCTTCATCAACATCTTCTTTTTCATCAGGTTCATCATCATCCTCATCATCATCATCATCATCATCACCATTACCATCATCACCATCCTTAATCTTTAACGACTCATTCTTTGATCCCTTAAGCTTTAGCAATATCTTCTTATTCTTCTTCTCGAGATCCTCTATCCTCTTCACTAACGCCAACACCAGCTCATTTTGACTTTTTAGTGTGTAGTGGGCTAGGCTAAACGCTCTCTCGTACTAAGCGTTCTTCTCACTCAGTTGTACCATCTGCTTTGCCTGAGCTGCATTCACCTCCATCAACTGATTTAGTTCTGTAGCCCTTAGCTCATCGGTGGCAATCAGCCTCAACACAATGCGGTTTAGGTTAGCTAGCTGCTCCTCTAACCAGACCATGGGTAGAGTAGGTCTAGGTGAGAATGTGGATTGGGTGGAGGGGCCAGGTTGGTGAGTGGTGGTTGTGGTGGTAGATGTGGTTACAATAGAAGCAGAAGTGATGTGGATTATTCAAGAATCAAAGTTGATTTCCTTTATAAAAAGAAGATCTCAATGAACTTCTATGAAATGATTTCACGGGATTCAGCCAATTGTATTGACCCAAGGTCATCATTCCCTTTGGTTCGCACAACCAAAAAATTATTCTGAGGGTCTACAAGAAGATAAAAAAATACGAAATTTTATGGGAGGTGGAATCGGAGTGGGATGTGTTGGAGTGGTTGTGGTAGTAGTGGTTGGAGGAGTGATAGTGGTAGTGGGACGAGTGGTGGTGGTAGTAGTAGTTGTGGTGGTGGTGGTAGGAGATGTGGTAGTGGTGCTGGAGTGGTGGCTGTAGTAGTGGGTGTGGCAGCGGTGGTGGTGGCAGAAGATATGAACACAGTAAACCTTGGCCTCTTACCCTTTTTTCCATAAGGGTTAGCCATTCTCTTCTTCCTGGAGCCCTTAGAAATAGACACTCCCCCTTAGCTGATGGGCTGGTTAGGGGTGTAAGTAGGATTAGTGACATCAGTAGCAGCAGCCCTCGACTCAGCCTGGCGTCCGCCAACCGCCTCTATCCTTTTGTCTGTGGCCACAACCCGGCTCCTGACAATCCTCACTAGTGGCTCATCATCTGACACCTCATCTTCATTGATCAAGAAGTCTTGGTGGAAGGTAGCCGTTTCTGTTCCCCTAGGTGCCTCACCACTTTGACCCTAATCATGGTCGTCATCGACATCGTCTTCTTCGTCGGTTGGTGCCATAATGGGCTCAACATCGGAGTCACTGTCATCGTGACGCCACTTCTGCAAGATGGTGCCACATACTCCTTGTTGGCCAAATGACCAAACAGTCTCCTCACTAGGGGCTTCACCTGCTTCCCTCGGTAGACCTTCATCCGACCTAAAGTATTATCATCCATAACCTCTAGAACAACCACATCATCCCTCTCTTTTGGCAGCGAAGGAAGCTTTTGATCAATGATCATCTATAAAAACCTCGGGTACATGGAAAAGCCTTCCTTGCCTTTTGCCTCGATGTTCTCGATCATATACGTGAAAAGAATTTGGGAGAAACTGAATGGGTTGTTCAACACTAGAGCAACATATGCGTTCTGGATTTGATCTAACATCTCGTCGAATCCTCCTCCCCTTGACGTAATGCACTTGAGGATGACGTGAGCCAAGTACTTAAACTGGGGGAACAGTTTGCTCTTTTTGAGCACACCTGCGTTGATGTCCCCAATGTACTTCATCCTTAGAAAGCATCCCCTAGAGGTCATAGGATGTAGCTTGGTCGGGTGGACACCATCGTCACCCATATCCAGGACTCGCCTAAGATATGCTGTAGTAACACTGATCTCCTATCCGAAGATCGAGCTCTGGATACTGTGGGGCTTTGTGGACCTATCAATAGTAGCACCTTCCTAGAAGGTCTGCTGTAGGGATTTGTATGGCGTGCAGGGTGTAGAAATGGCCTTGAAGATCCTCGGTCTCCTCATAAAGGCTATGATCCCCTTAAACTCGGAAGCATTCCGAGTAGTATCATCTATATGAGAACAAATATTGGGCTTGGGGCTCATTGTCCATCTATCAGCCATGTTTTTGTAACACAAGAAACATATACATTAGAGTTGTGTATAGGAGATGACAGTTGAAACTTAAACTATTTTTGATCAAGCTGGTTCAATTGTGCGATTGAACCATACGACTGAGCTCTGTCATGCAATTGAGCCTGCGGTTGAGTTCAGTCATGTGATTGAGCTTGCGACAGAACTTAGTCGTATGTTAAGCCATGCGGTTGAGTCAGTCATGCGACTGAGTCACCGAATGATTCATTCGTGCGATTGAATCGTGCGCCTGGCTCAATCGTGCGACTGAGGTTCATTCGGAGTGTCCATTAGCATATTGCTCTTTTCGATACTCCAACCTCGAATCTTGGTCAAAACTTGATGTTAGACATCGTGTTTAGACTCATTAGATTTGTGGGGACTCTAAATATCACTTAATGTCCTTTATATTAGCGATTATGTCCATTTAAGTGGTCTATTTATTTTGATTTCTTGATTTTAACCGATTAGGTCATTTAGGGTTTGATTACACCGGTCATTATGGTCGATTTCAGTCTCACAATACCTATAGATGAATGAGAAATCAGTTAGGATCACAATCAGCAAGTAATCAAGGTAAAGGAAACTTAGGCAGAGTGCTTGCGTATGAGGGGTTTTTGAATGCTTTAAAAGGTGGTAAGGAATGTGACTGACTCACCCCTCTATTTATACTGTCTTAATGTTCAGTCTCGCGACTGGACCCATACGCCTACTTCAATCGTGCGACTGGGGTTCAGTCGTGCGACTAGCTTAAACTTCATTATCCAGTCGTATGTTTGGTTCATTCTAGTGATCCAATCACATGGTTGCCCCATACTCATGGTCCAATTGTCTGGTTGTCTCATACTCATGGTCCAATTGTGTGACTGGCTCATACTTATGGTCCAATCGTGCGACTGGCTCATACTTATGGTCCAATCATGCGACTGGGTCATACTTATGGTCCAATCGTGCGACTGGCTCATACTTATGGTCCAATCGTGCGATTGGCTCATACTCACAAACACTTTAAACTTTTACCTTGTGATATCTAATATTATGAACACTGATCATCTCAGACATGACCTTTTGAATTTAAAACCATTTGATCACCTCAAACGTGATCCTTTTTAATTTGAAAACTGTTTGATCACCTCAGAAGTGATCATTTTTATTTAGATTCGATTGGTCACCTCAGATGTGAACACTTTTAGTGAGTGATTCATAGATTAAATCTAGTTGTATATTCCGACTTTTATGTAACAAAAGACTAGAAAAATAGAAAAAACAGCTTGAAATTAAAACATAAGAAAAACGTCTAACAGATTTTTCTTCCTAGACAGCACAGCTTCAAGTTAATTTGATCATTTCTGGAACGATTCATTGTGGAATCATATAGGTATATCAGAATCATTTGGGACATTTTAATAAAACAATTTTTATGATAGATTCTTGTTTTGACAGATAGTCAATAGCACTTTTAGGAAATCATACTAGAGCTATAAGATGCACACAATGATTTTGACTATCAAGCATTGCAGCCACGATGCTTGTCAGTATATATTTCCTGTTAAATCCATACATAGATTTTTGACACAAATTGGTGATGAGTTGGATTTAATTATTTCAATAAGCATTTGTGGATCCCACACTTATATGGTAATCAACATTCCTTAGGAGATTTTTGAGCGGTCTACGAGTATTTGAAAAGAAGAGACTATTCTAAGAGCTTTCAAAGAGATGCCAAGCCTCAGGTCAGTGCCATCACACAGCAGAGAGGCGCAAACAACAATGAATTCTAGAATATTTAGGTTATGCTTATCCTCGGGTCAGTCCCACAGCAGAGCAGTGAGGCAGACAACCTATCTTCTTGTTAGAGTATTTATTTTTCTTTTGCACATTATGCACTAACAACGTTAGTCATTAGCTTGAATGCATTTAGCAATGTTTCTTGTGCTTTGCTCATTTTTATGGTCATCCACACACATTTGTGGCGTTTATATTGCTCGTCATCCCTTATTGGAAATGCATTGATTGTGTTAACCAAGGATAAAATCGGAATCCACAACAAGTTGAACAACTTAGTTTGAATTTGAGTCACCAATGAGGTCTACTCATCTATTGTGTTGAATCTATCAACACATCATATAATGAACCAGCAACCTCTAGGCCTACTTTCTCTATGTTACCTCAGTAGCACATTAGTTTTACTATCATTTTCCTTTTATTTTGCTTAGACTTCTCATACTTATACTTTGAATTTTGCATCTTAATCATTTAAATCCTTTTGAAGTCCCAAAAAATTTGTTCCCCGTGTACTATCATTTTCCATAAACTTTGAATCAGCATCACAGATTTGATTTTATTTCTTTTAGCTAAGTTGCCCTCCTCCCTCGTTTTTAATTATTATTTTTTTAAGTAAATAAATACTGTAACTAATTTAATAATAAACTAAACTATTCTCCCCATAAAATACTAAAACCAAAAATCTTTTTGTGTTTTTGGATTTTAATAGACAGGATAATAAAATAAAGTAAAAGAAAATAAAAAGAAACTTAAAAAAATGTCAGACTAAGACCTTTCCTCTTCTAGAATCACAAAACTTTTCTTTTTCACGCCATTAATCTCTAAAAGATATAAAAACCTCGGTTTTGTCAAATGCTTTTGGGAGAGGTCGGTGCGTTGAATATTTGTATTAATTTTAACAACATCGATTAATTGCTTTTCAAAACAGTCACGTATAAAGTGATATTTAATACCGATGTGTTTAGTTTTAGGGTGTTGGACTGGATTTTTGGTGACAACAATAGCAGCAGAATTATCAACAAAAATAGGAGTGTTAGAAAATTGCAAACCCTAGTCGCACATTTGCTGGTGAATCCAAATGATTTGTGAATAGCAACTTGCAGCAACAACATATTTAGCTTCACAAGTTGACAGAGCAACTGATGTCTGCTTCTTACACTGCCAGGTGACTAACCATCTACCAAAGAACTGACATCCGGCAGATGTTGACTTGTAATTCATCTTGCAACCACCATAGTCTGAGTCACTGTACGCTTTAAGCTCAAAGTCATCATCATGAGGATACCACAACCCGAGTGTTGGAGTACCCTTCAGATAACGAAAGATCCGTTTAACTCCGATGAGATGATTTACTTTTGGTTTTGCCTGATATCTTAAACAAAGAAACGTCGCTTACATAATATTAGGATGATAGGCTGTGAGGTACATTAGGGATCCGATCATTCCTCTGTACATGGTAGCATCAACCAGATCACCATTTTCGTCGGGTGCCACATCATGGTTCGTGGCAAGTGGAGTTCCAGCAGTTGAAGCATTCTCTATGGCGAAACGACTGAGGATATCACCTACATATTTAAACTGATGCAGGAAGATTCCTTTTGTTGTCTGATACACCTATAAACCAAGAAAGAACTTCATCTCCCCTATGGCACTCATCTCAAAATCTACTTTCATAATAGATTCAAATTCTTTACATAATTTTTCATTTCTGGAACCGAAGATTATGTCATCCATATAAATCTGTACCAGCAGTAAATCACCATCTTTTTCTTTGATGAATAACATGCTGTCAATAACCTCTTTGCGAAAACCATGTTTCAGTAGATGAGTTAAGAGTATCTCATACCAGGCTCTAGGGGCTTGATGGAGCATGTAGAGAGTCTTGTCCAGTTTGTAAACTCTATCCCGATGATAAGGATCCTCAAATCCTTTGGGTTGATTGACGTAAACTATCTCACGGATTTCACCATGAAGGAATGCACTTTTTACATCTAGTTGATAAACTTTAATCTTCATGTAGGATGCATAGGCTAGAAAGATACAGATTGCTTCCATCCGAGCCACAGTGCCAACAATTCATTGTAGTCAATGCCTTCGACTTGTCTAAACCCTTGAAGCACAAGTCAAGCCTCATTTCTAATAATGATACCTTGGTCATCTTTCTTACACTTCAAGACCCATTTAGTGCAAATCACATTAGCACCTTTTGGTCTGTCCACGAGGGTCCGTACTCCTAACTTCTTGAACTGTAGGAGTTCTTCTTGCATAGCACTAACCCATGCCTTATCGTTTAAGGCTTCACTTACATATTTTGGCTCAAATTGAGACATAAAACATCGATAAGCACCATCGTGAAGATAGCCTTTTTCCATGACTGAGGGATAATCAGCTGAGTATAGCTGATTTCATGTCTACACACCCGATAATACATCCCTAATGATGTTATCCAGGGGATGATACACATTAATTCGAGATCTGGGAATGGTGGGAACAACTACTTCCTGATCCAGATTTTGAATCCCAAGTTCAGTATCTATAGCTGTTGGAGTATGAGGTTCAGAGGTTTTAGAGGCATCAATATCTGATGCTTGTGTACTTTCATTAGCAGGAACCTATTCCTCCTGGTCCATATTTTCAGTCTCCAGACTTTCATCATCAGAGGAGGAGTCGCTTCCATCAAGCTCTCCCATAAAGGACTAGAAGAGTCGTCTAGTGGAACCAATGTGTACTTTCATTAGAAGAGTCGTCTTGTGTAGGAGTGTTTAGAACATCATACATCATTTTTGTCGGTAACTCATCATCAGGAAGGGAGGGAGGTAGGTTGAAGGACTTAAAAAATCTATCATAGTAGAAAAAGAAAAAAGGTCCTTTTCCAGCAGGGGGTGGTGTATCTTTGAACATCAACATTGCACCACAATTCTACCTAACCCATTGAGTTGTTATAAACTCTCTTGTCTGGTATATTGTATCCAAGAAAGATACCTTTTTCAGGCTTCTCACTGAACTTCCCAGTCTGAGTTTTCTTTAATAACATGCATGGTGCTCCAAATGGTTCGAGATACTCCAAGTTTGGTTTACGTCGCTGAAGCAGCTCATAACATGTTTTACCGAGACGTTTGACCACCAAGACTCTATTGAGAGTGTAGCATGCTTTAGCTACTGCCTCGTTCAAAAATTGAATAGGCAGTTTGGAGTCGGCTAACATCGTTCTTGCTGTTTCTATCAAGCTAAGATTCTTTCTTTCAGCAACCCTATTCATATGTGGAGTGTAGGCAGACGTGAATTGATGCACAATTCTATTCTCTCTACAGAACACCTCCATCCACTGATTCTTGAACTTTGTTCTGTTGTCTGATCGAATCTGCCTGACTTTCAGAATGTAGAGTGATTCCAAAGTAGTTACTAGATGTTTGAATGATTCAAAAGTCTTTGATTTGGATTTTAGAAACATCACCCAAGAGAATCTTGAGTAATCATAAGTTACTACATAACAGTACAAATCTCCAGCAAAGCTCTTTGTGCTGACTGGGCCAAATGGATCCATGAGTAGAATCTCGAGAGGAAGGTCAATTGAATTAACTTTCTTTGCCTTGTGAGACTTCTTGGTCTGTTTCCCTTTCTTACATGCTACACAAAAATCCAGAAGCTCGATGTTCTTGATAGTTACTCCATTCACTAAATCATTCTGTATCAGATGATTCATCTTCCTCGGATTAATGTGTCCTATTTTCCTATGCCAGGAGACTGAGTTCCTCTCTGTTGTCTTTTTCAAGAAGCATTGGACAATGTTCTCTGTTGTGGAGGCCTTTGATAGATCCAAGACATAAAAATCACTATATCTTGAAGCTGACATTAAAACTTTGTCCTCCTGAATAACATAATCCTTCTTCAACATGTAGCACTTCTTGTTGTCAAATACAACTTTGTATCCTTTGTCATAGATTTGGGAGACTGAAAGCAAGTTGTTATGTAGTTGTTGAACGTAGTTGACCTTGTCAAACTTCACTTTCTCATTTCCCATTTCGCCTTTAGCGGAGATGTAACCTCCTTTATTCCCAGCAAATGACACATGTCCCCCTTAAATTTGTTTGACATACAGAGACGAGTTACCGGTCATGTGCCTGGATGCCCCACTATCAACAATCCACGTATTTGTGATAGCGCTGTAGCGGACACCATGTGAGGAATCAGACGAGTCAGCCATCAATGCCATTTTAGAATCTTCATTTACTCGAGATTTAGAGTTTGTTGCTCTGAGCTCTTCCTCAACCAAGTGATGACCACAGTCACAACTTCTTCGGTATCTGACATCGTTTGCTCAGCTATGATTTCACCTTCACTGACAGATCCATCATCCAATGCCTCAACACAGGCAATGTTTGATTCACCTGGGGACACAAATCGATAGGACCAGTCTTGCCCTTCATCACCTTGAGTAGTCAAGGCCTTTGTCTCCTTGCTTGAAGATGTGGTTCCACTCATGTATTTGTCTTGACGGTTGATGGTTGGAAATGGATTTCCATTACCTGTTTTATTGGGCTTTACACATTCACATTTAAAATGCCCCTTTTCACAACAGTAGAAGCAAGTGACTTTGGTTTTGTCAAAACCAAAGGTTGTATCTTTAGTGGCTAGTAGATTCTGCTCCGTCTTTTTGACAAACTTCTTTTCCCTTCTGATAGAACTCGCCAATGACCACATTATGTCCATCCTCTCTAGCTCATTTTCATCAACTTGCTCATAATCCTCATCTGCAAGATGACAGTTACCAATCTTACCTGCAACTAAACCGTCGTAAGATTGTACAACCGTTGCTAGAAGATCCATATGTTCTTTGGCAACTTCCACTGTAACGTTACTGAGATTCTCGGTCTTCAGCTTTGTAGTGTTTGCTTCAGGAACTATATATTGGGTAGTAGATGACCTTGATGTTTCGGTTCCTAAGGTGCTGGTTTGAGAAGGAGCAGAAGAACTAGACACAAAAGCTGCTTGTAACGATGCTTTTGAAACAACTAGAGTTGGAACTGAGTTGTAGAGTGAAGGATTCTGAACAATAGGATCCTTTCTTAGACTTGTATTTCATTGTCAGTTCATCATCTCCTAACTTTAGGATGAAGTCAGTTATGTCTAACGTCACAAGAATGTCTTTCTATCTCAGGTTGGACACAAATGAATCCCATTTATCCGGAAAAGCATCTGCAAAGCTTGAAACTTTATCTTCCATAGACGTTGTTACACCATGAGTGTGTAACTCACTCATCAGATGGTAGAACCTGTCAATAATGTCATCCAAGCTCTCATTCCATATCGAGGAGAAATTATCAAACTCTTTTTTGAGAGCTTTAGCCTTTAGTGCTTTAAGTGTTGCGTTTCCATCATATCTCTTCTCCAATGCTTCCCATAACTTTTTCGCCTGCTTGTTCTCAGAGAACTTGTGAAAGTTGTCTTTCGGTATCGATTGAGTCAACAAAGCATAAACTTTCTTTTCAGCATAGAGTAGAATCTTATGTGCTTCACTCATTCCCCCTAATGTTAATTTGACTCCATTAGCACTGACTGGTACCATGTAACCAGTCTCAATGGATGTCGAAAGATTGGGATCAACTCCATTAAGATAGATCTCGAACCGTTGTTTCCATTGTGGATAGTCATCTAATGTTATCAGCTTCGATGGTTTATTATGATTACCAATCTCATTCTCTAGAAGCAGAAGGTTCTGGATGCGAGAGTCTATTCCGGTATTAAATGCAACAAACTGATCTTCCATTGTTGTAAACTTTGAACTTTTAGAACAGGACAGTTTCACTCGTGCGAATGGACTATGAGTATGGTTCACTCGTTCGAATGGAAGGTGCGAATGAATTCAATCATGTGATTGGATTCAGTCATGCGTATGAATAAGACAATTGGAATCAAGCGACTGGAGTTGTTCAGTCGTGCCAATGTGGGATGCGATTGAATTCAATCATGCGAATGAAGTATACGTTAGAGTTCAATCGTGTGACTAAAGGCTACTGTTTTTGTAAAATCAAAGATTTTGACACTTTGACACAAAAACACGTTTTTCCCATAAACCCTAATATGGCTTATGATGAAAAACACAACTTTTATGCATGCAAACGTCGAAAACACTTTTAGAACCAACATGGTGACTCTTTTGAATTAAAACATGAGTTTTAACACCAAAACTAATTGAATCCATGCAAAATCAAAAACCAAAGCTCTAATACCACCTGTCAGGACCGTGTACGTACGAAATACTAACTGATTATGCGTGAGACCAGATCAAATAGTGCAGAATCCTATTTGATTGGCGATCCAATCAGTGAGAATGTTAACCGGATCGATATAAGAATGAAATAAACATTAAGAACGAGTAGGAATCGATCAAGAATGGAATTTGAAGTTGGATTGGCTATCTTGGACGTTCTGGACGGCTAGGGTTCGTAAATTATGATGTGTTTCGAATTGTTGTGTTTTTCCACGAATTAAGTGGTATTTATAGGTTTGTAGTTTCCATTCGTACGACTAAACCATTAGCATGGTTCAATCATGTGACTGAATCATGCGACTGAGTCATACGCACGACTGAAGGTTCAGTCGTGCGACTAAGTCAATCTTATGTTTCAAATATACGACTGATCCAGTCTCCTGGTTCAGTCGTGCGACTGGTCCATAAGCATGAAGTATTCATGCTTATGGTCCATATGTATGGTCCATTAGTATGAATACTCATCCGACTAGTTTGAACACATTTCTCTATCATTATTAACTAAGAACTATGTACAATAACTTCAAACCTATATAATAAGTTCATTCACATGAATTATACTTAACACAATAATAATATGAAATAATTAAACATGAATAAACATCAACCACATATTATAATTAATTAAACCAATTCATTACATATGTGTAAGACATGAAAGACTTTTACATTTAAGCTCATAAACTAGGAACAACATTTATCTACAGTCAAGATGAAATTCTTCAGAATCTTAGGAGTCTCATCCTTAGTTCTAAGAAAGAAGACCTAAGTGAATCTTGTAAAGTCATCTGTGATCACCAAATAGTAGGAGGTCCTTCCTAGACTTATTACCCTGGTGGGGCCAATAAGATTTATATGTAACAAGTGTAGGGGAGTAGTGATGGAGTTTCTTTCCTTTGGCTTGTGAAATACCTTGTGTTGCTTCCCTTTCGGGCATGCAACACCGTGGTCATCACTTGTAAACTCTTTTTTTTGGCATTCCAGTTACCAAATCATTTTTTTCATCTTATCCATTTTTTAAAGTTTACATGGCATATTCTTTTATGCCAGAAGAAAGACTCATCACTATTTTCTTTAGATAGAAAGCATGAAACTTCTCCTAAGGGAGATGTTTCTTGCAAGTCCATCTTGTACATGTTCCCTTTCCTAGGGGCTCTGAGCAGGATATCTACATGAGAAATTACCACCCCGGGCTTGAGAATAATGCACTCTTGCTCAGTAAAGATCATTTTATGACTCTAATCAAAAAATTGAAATACACTCAAGAGATTGTATCCAAGCTGTTTGACAAAGTTTACCTTTTCAATGCTGAGCTTACCATTTGTGACCTTGCCCCTTCCAGTATTGTAACCACCAGCATCTCCTACAAGATCAACTGGTCCTCCGTCAATCTATTCAAACTTTAGGAGTAGTGACCTATTGCCTGTCAGGTGTCTAGAACAACCACTATCAATGATTAATACAAATCTGTTTGTCTTTTGTTGTTCCTGCACAAACATTGTTTTCGCGACCGGATCGAACCAGCCGGTTTGACCGGATCGGTCCGGTGGCCGGTCCGACCTGATCAGTCAGGTTGCCGGTCCGATTCGCTACGAATCGTTTTTGAGGGGTCGAACCGACCGGTTCTTCTCGAACTGGTGGTCGGACTAGGAAACCGGACTAGTTCGGACCAGTTTTTGATTTATTTTTATTTTAATGGGTAAAAACGGGATGTTAATGCATAAATTAGTGTGTTGGACATACAAATATAGTTAAGTTTTATATATAACTATACTATATATATATAAATAAATCATATTTAAATTACTTATATTTAACTATATATATAAATATAAATAAAATATAGTTAAATTCAATCCAACCGGTCCGACCACCAAACCAGTAAGGCGTCTGGTTCAATATCCGATCCTGTTCTGAAAACATTGTTCACAAAAGAGATGGTTAGTTACATTTGGAAACCCAAGCCTTATTTGTCTTGGGTACGTTAAAAGATGTTGAAGGTAATGAAACAATAATAGATTTTATAGTCATGTTTGGAGGATCTTTTGCTATTATAGATGGGGAGCTTTCAGTCACTTGCTCTTTCTTTGACTTCCATACCATATTTGGAAGCTTAGACTTAACCATCAATACTTTGGAAGTTTTGTAGATTTTGGATGTTTTGTTGACTAAACCTTCGAAGATCTTGCGACTTTAGTGCTTCGGAAGTATTCCCTTCTTCCGAGACCAAATTTTCATCTGAAGGCAATTTTCCACTTGCCTTCATCTTTATTTTGGAGCTTCCAGAAGGAGAAGTTTTTCCTTCCGAAGCTTTCTTCTTCTTGAAACTCGTAGAAGTCTCTTTCTTGGTCATGTGGAGAGTGTCTTTTGGATTGTAAATACAATCCTTAACAAGATGAGAGGTACTCTCACACATAACACATTCCATTTTCTTCTTCCTAAGAGCCTTCTTCTATGAACAAGGCTGAACTTGATCACTTTCCTTCCACACCTTTATCTTTGCAGATGTAGTGGAAGTCCTTTAGCGTGAGAACATCCTTTGGAATTAGATGGTTTAGGTTTTGCAGCAGTGGTACACAACTGATCAGCTTTCTTCTTGCTGCCGGGATTAGTTGACAGTAAACTAGAACTCCTGGTACTAGAGTTCAAGTTAGTATCTTTAGTCTTTACCACTTCAAATCCTACAGAGATGAAAACTTGTTTCTGCTTAGAGTTGAAGGTGGCCTTAATCTCTTGAGCCTTCTATGCTTTTCTCTTGCTTAATTTGATCAAGTTCTTTCTCATAGACCTGGTTATCCCAGTATTCTTACTCTCCTCAGAAGGATAGTGACCCTTCTTAGAATCATCTTCTTCATTCTTCTCAGAGGCATTCTCCACTATCACTTCTTCATCCTCTTCATTCAAAGGGGGTATGAGAGGAAGCTTATCTTCACAAGTTCCTCACTTGAGAGATCTTACAGATAAGATGGTGTGTGGAGAAGCTATCTCACTAGATCCTAGTCCTTACTTATTCTAATACCAAACTTTTACATGCAAGGATGAAGATATAATGTTCTTGAATGTCTCTTCTTCAAGAATGCATTTTTCTGCCCTAGCTTCGCTGATTACAAGCTCAACATGGCACTTAGTTAATTTAGTTATGATATCTTTGATTTGAGCCCTGTAATTTGTGTGGTTATGTTTAAGAGTTAAAATGGTTTTCTCTAAGTCCTCTATCTTTACCTTATTGTCATTTTAGATCTTTTAAAATCATATTTTAGTATATTTTAGGACTCAAGATCAAATCTCATCTCTAAGTTATAGGCTTTGTATCTGTTAACTTTAGCTATACATTCAGATGTACATAGATGTTCCAATACTTTTGCTTCATCATGGTTTAGCCATCAGTGCTTGATTTGGAGATGCATATTCCACCTGAAAGCTCCAGTAAAAGCCTCCTCCTTCAACAGCAACTTCAACTTGCTACTTTGGCTTCTCATTCTAGGTGAGTTTCTCAGTGTAGTTGGTCTGGTTTGTCCTTGGCCACCATTTGTCCTTGGTGCCTTGCACTCTCTTGAAAAGTGTCCAATTTGGTTACAGTTGTAACACTTCACTTTGCTTTTTAGTTGACCCCTCATACATCAGCTTTAGTGCATCCCATAGCTTTTTAGCTATTTTGCACTTCTTGAAGCCTATGTATATGAAGTTTGGAAAAGCAGTTTGAAGGGCTGTCATGGCCTTCTGATAAATCTCTACTCTCTTTCTGTCTTCATCAGAGTAATTAGCCATAACCTTTGGAATCATACCACCTCCAGCAGCAGTTGAAGAGGTGCTTTATATGTAAGGTCCTGAGACAATAGTAAGGATTCCAATAAGTCTATTTCAGCCAAAACATTCAAAACATGCAAAGTCTCTCTGCAAGCATGCACCAAAGAACTGAAGTAGAAATGCTTTGGAAGTTTTACACTTTGCACTAGAAATATTCTATGTGTAAAATCTTCCGAAGCCAAGACCAATATCTTTCGAAGCCAAAAGTATAGTCTTCTGAAGCTTCAAGACAAAGTCTTCCAAAGTCAAAGAGTAAAGACATATTTCTTTCGAAGATTTTATGAACATGCTTTTATCTGATGTACTTTACCATAAAGCTAGACCACCTTTCCGCTGCAACTCTGTTTAGTCACCAACTTACATGAGTTGGTGAAAAGGTCCATGATTTTGGTAACTATACATTAAGGTCTCGAGTCTAAACTTTCTACTTTATGTACTTAATCATTTTTGTAATATATTAGAATGTGAGCTATGACATGTCATAGTTACTAGTCAAAAGGCAATCTTCCTTTTGACTCTACATTTGATTTTGTTATCTAGTCTTATGTATCTAGCTGGCCTTCAAAGTATGGCCGACTATAGGATGTAATATATGAATCTCAAGTACTCATAACTTTCCATTATGCTTTGTAACACTTTGTAATAGAACTTGAGAAGCAATATACAACATTCTTGAAACCCAAATACTTGTGTTGTTTTGCTATCTTGTTCTGTCTCTCATTTACTTGTGTTCTTAGCATCTTTTATTCTAGTTAAACAGTTCCCTATTTGATCAATTAAGTGTTCTAAAGAACTCTCCTCAATTGTGTTGTTGTGTTCTAAAGTGCATTACCCCTTCTAATAGTCCTACATTTGGTATAAGAGCATTTCTGGCACTTAATATAAGATTTCAGCATCTTAAGATCCCTCACACACACAAAACACACTTAACAACTCAAATGGGAGCTATTACTAAGGCTGATATGGAAACTTGAACTATGAAAAAGTCTCCACTGATCACTCCTTAAGAATTTGATACTTGGTGTCAAAGAATGGAAGGCTTTATCAAGTCTCAAGACTCCAGGATATAGGACTTTGTTATTGAAGGATCTTACATACCAAGCACCTCTTCTACTGCTGGTGGTGGTATGATTCCAAAGGTTGTGGTTGATTTCTCTGATGAAGACAGGAAGAGAATAGAGATTGATCAAAAGGTCATGCCAGCCCTTCAAACTGCTCTTCCAAACTCCATCTACAAAGGCTTCAAGAAGTGCAAGACTACCAAGCAACTATGGGAAGCACTGAAGCTTATGTATGAGGGATCCAATGAAGCAAAGGAGAAAAAGAAGGATCTCCTCAAGCAGCAGTGTGAGAACTTCACCTTCAAGGTAGGTGAAACCATGACTCAACAATACTTCAGGTATGTTGAGATTGTGGATACTCTAATGGATGTTGGAGTAACTCTTGAGAATAGGGACATTGTTAGGAAGTTTATGTCCTCTCTTCCTAGAAAATGGACACATTACTGTGTTGTTATCAAGAGGACTAAGAGTTGTATGGTATTGTCAGTGGATACTAGATGGAGATGAACAGGCAAAACTCATCTGGTTACTCTAGCAATCAACTGAGTTCAGTCATCCATGTGGTTGAAAAGGAAAGCATTGAACCACAACATCATCTCATATGCTACCCTGAAAACTCACAAAAGGGTCCATTCATCACCTTCCTAGAAACTCTAAGAGAAAGCTACACTCAAGGAAGTCCCATCCAAGAGACAAGTTCTTCTCAAGCTTTTGTTTCTGCTGATGAATCCACAGGAAACTTTCTCTTCACCCTTGAAGACTTGGACTATATCCATCTAGATGATCTGGAGATAGTTCAGCAAATGATTCTTCTCACTCACAGAGCCAAGAATTTTTACAAGATGACAGGGAGGAAGTTTCCTAGCAATGCAACTAGTGGAAATTTTGGGCTGGATAAAAGCAAGGTAAAGTGTTACTGTAACCGGATGAGACACTTTGCTAGAGAGTGTAAGGTACCAAGAACAAATGGTGGCCAGACCCAAGCCAGACCAAACTACACTAAGAGAGCTCACTGGAATGAGAAGCCAAAGCAGCAAACTACTATTGCTATTGAAGAAGGAGGCTTTGACTGTAGCTTTCAGGTGGAAGAAGCCTCTCCAAACCAAGCAATCATGGCTAACCATGATGAAGCCAAGGTATTGGAACATCTTTGCACTCCTGAATGTATTGCTAAGGTTAATAAATACAGGTTATATAGCTTAGAAATGAGATCTGATTTTGAGTCCTTAAAAATCTTAAAAGCTGATTTTAAAAGAGCTGAAAATGACTATAAACTATTTTTTGGGTAAAGGGTTACCCCAGTGATTCTATTTATAAAAAGATAAACGTACAAGTAGTGTATATAGATTCTACACTAATTCTTATATAGGACATTACCCCTATATAAGGAAACCCAAAAAACACGCTAACAAATAAAGTAGTCCATCAAACAAAGCAACCAAAAACAAAACACAACAAAAAATAAGACCAATGCACCCCCAAATCAACCTCCATCGTGCGAGAGTAATTTGTTGCTAATTTTCCAATCTGCAAGAATAGCAAGAACTCTTTGTTTCTTCGTGAATTTCAGACCCATAAGCTTTAACCTAACAGTTGATAATATGATATCACTCAACACCTTTGGATGCCCTGACTGGTTGTTAAAGATCTGATTATTCCTTTCTTTCCATATGAAGTAAACCGCAGCCGCAATCAGTAGCTTTCGTATAATATTAGGAAGTGTCTTCGAAGAAGCATGCTATTATAATCTCTACTTAACATCAACCCAAACAGGAGGGCACCTTTCCATGTGAGCTTTATCCTTGATCGATGACCACACCTTAGAGGAGTATGAACATTCAAAAATTATATGGTTGTGGGAATCTATGTTTTGAATGCACAATAAACAACATAGCATATTCATATTCCCTCGGCGGGAGGGGCTCCATCTCATAATCCGGTCTTGAGTGAGTAATTTTTCCTTCAAAACCAACCAAAGGAGAAAAGCTTGTCGAGGAAACATTAGGGATACCATATACACTTATACCAATCAAACTCTTCCTCCCTGTACCGGATAGAATCCCACACCACAGATGTACAATAATTCTACTTCTTATTATTGTACCACCAAACCCATTTATCCTCCAGTACTTGCAAGAATTTGGGACATTGTATTTGCAATAAGACCGGTTAAACGTCATGCCAAGCAACCGGCCACCGACACCTCCCTTCAAAACAGATGTCTGCTGCAGTTGAATCAGTAGAAAACCCAGCAGAATAAATGTGACGATGGGAGATTACAGAATATAGAGGCCCCAAGTTAGTCCATGAATCATACCATGCAGAGGTGGTGCTCCCATCCCCAATAGATTTGCGCAAGGAACGCCTAACCTTCGGACGCAAGCCCAATACTTTACGCCACACCCAAGAGCAGGAAGAGGGAACTCTAACAACCCAGAAATTCTTCCGAGAGAGCCGGTAATGATAGATCTAGTCCACCCATAAAAACTCTCTTTTCTAATGGATGCTCCAAATATGAAAAGTCATGAGAGCAATGTTCGTCTCCTTTATCCTTCGAATTCCCAAGCCACCTTCATTCTTTGGCAAAGATACTATTTTCCACGAACCTTTGCTTTACCATATTGCATAGGACCTTGACACCACAAAAAACCCCTCATCTTAGACTCGAGCTTATTAATAATATGCATAGGAAGGAGGAAAACTGAAGACCAATAAACATGCATGGATGATAGAACAAAAATAATAAGCTGACATCGCCCCACAAAAGATAGGCTTTTGTTCTTCCAATAATTTTTTTTGATTCCATCATTTTAACAAGAAAATTACAATGTTGAGGCCACAGACCCGACGAAATCAGTGGAACACCCAAGTATTTAACAGGAAGAGAGCCTTCTCCAAAAGGCATGAGGCCAAGAATCTCCTGCTTAGTTTGATAAGGTACATTGCAAAAGAAAACCGTGCTCTTCTGAATGTAAGGAACTAAACCAAACATCTCTTCAAACACCTTTAAACCCCTCATAATACATTTAACTGAATGTTTCCCCTCTTGAGAACATAAATATGTCATCGGCAAAACATAGATTTATGAGTCTTTGTTTTTCACATAGGTGATGAAACCTGAACCTAGTATCAATCCTGGTATGATGGTCGAGCAAAAACGTGAGAACCTCCATTACAAGGTGAACAAATACGGGGAGAGGGGATCACCTTGCCTAAGAACTCTTTTACCTTTATAATAACAATGAAGTTGGCCATTAATAGCTATGGAGAAAGATGGAGAAGTAACACAAATCATAATCCAATTCACCATTTTACCAGGAAAACCGACACCATGCAAAACATCCTTTAAAAACGTCCAGTTAACAGTATCATAGGCCTTTTGAATATCAATCTTGAATGCACATCTAGGAGGACCTGATTTCTTGTGATAGTTATGCATGATTTCTTGTGTAAGCAAGACATTATCCGAGATTCTCCTACTGGGAATGAAATCCGACTGAATTATGCTAACAATATCCTTTAGCCCATCCTTAATTCAATTAGCAATAATTTTGGTAATACATTTATTAAGGACATTATAGCAAGCAATGGCCGTAAAATCAACAATACGAGATGGAATGGAAACCTTAGGCACAAGACCTATTATAGTATGATTTATCTCCTTTAGCAGCTTTCCCGAAACGAAAAAATCCATAATAGCAGCTGAAACCTCCTTACCCGTAAGGTCCCAAGACTTTTTGAAAAACGCCAAAGAATATCCATCAGGCCTTGGAGCTTTATTATCATCAATAAAGAACATAACCTTTTTGACTTCATCATAGGTAACTTCCCTTATCATATTCGAGGCCGATTAAACCTCAAGTTGATTGGGAAACAACATAGATGTAGGCCTCCTAGCACAAGCATATTCAGTCCCTAAAAAAATTTCATAATGATGCATAAACGCTTTGGCAACATTAACACCCTCATGAAATAACCTCTCCCATCCATAATTGTCTTAATTCTATTCTTGTGATTTCTAGTTTTAATCACATTATGAAAGTACTTGGTGTTGCGATCTCCTTCCGCCAACCATTGAATCTTATATTTTTGTTCAAGGAACATCTCTTCATCAAGACTTGCTTCATTAAAATTTATCAAAATTTCAGCCTCCTTTTCTCTTAAACTTATGTTTCCAGGGTCACAATCAATGTCCTTCGAAATTGAATCAAGTGAATCACGTAGAAGACTAACCTTTTTATGAAGATTACATTGTTTGAAAAGAAGGGACCGAAGTGGACCTTTCAGCAAATTCAACTTCTTAACAACTTTGATTGAGGCACTCCCTCAATGTTGACTTCCCAACCTGTAGTAACAATAGCTGCAAAATCATCCTTATAGATCAGAAAGTTTGCAAATTTAAAAGGTGGGTGTTTAGGTCTATGTATAGTATGAAGCTTAAGCAAACATGGGCTATGATCCGACACCCTATAAGGGAGAAACAAAGCACTCGCACTAATACCACCCTCCATAAATTTAACATTCCCTATGACCCAATCAAATTTCCGAAAAATTCCACCACCATTCATTGGCTTTTGATTCCAAGTAAAATGCAACCCAACCGCATTAATATCCTCCATTTCAATTGTATTAACACATTCTTTGAACTCACGCATGCTAGAAGTCTCATTTGATGAATCAGAATAGCTATCTTCCAAATTCAAAGTAGCATTGAAATCCCCTATCATATAAGAATTATGAGGATAAACAAACGAACCGAAAAGACTATATGATAGATATTTCAATTTAAGTTGAGTATGCAAAACTTGATCATTACTAGATAATACCATAACATCCATAATTCTAGGATCCCATCCAGTGATAATACGAGTGCCCTTTGAACATTGAATACCATTGGTGACCCACTTCCATCTTCCATATACAACTGTACACACCAAATCCAGATTATCAACACTAACATGAGTTTCCATAATAGAACATAGACTAATGTGATTATCCTTTATAAGCCATTGAACCTCTTTTTGTTTTAGCGGGTGGTTCAACCCCCTAATATTCTATGATGCTAAACTAATCATTAGAAGCTACTGGAACAGGAGTGCTTGCCCCTGAAGGATCCTTCTTTTCAAACGTCCCAGATACTCTAAAATCCGTTGTCTCATTATAGACTTCTACTACATCATCGTTATCCGAATCATGTGAGGCCGAAGCATCATTAATTTTGGAGCCGAAAGAGAAGCTTCCATAGTGGAGATCCTAATATTACCCCCTTATTCCCTTCATTTGCAAGTGCTTTAAAACGATTAGAGTCTACCTTGGAATTCATTACACTTTGATGCAAACCCTGTTTGATATTGTTCTTAGTGTCTTGCGATTTCTTGGACGATATTCTCACAATGGTTTGGGCATCGGAAAGACCAACTTGTTACAAGTCTTTGTGTGTTTCACTTTAATGAACCCATCCACTTCCTTTTGTTTCGCTTTAATAGAAGGTTGAGCAACACAAGATACAATAAAGTGACCAAATACACAACAATACCCACATCTATACGGTTTCCATTCATATTCCACAAACATCTTATGGTTCGTAAAGCCTTCTCCATCAAGATCCGAGATAGCTATAGTTAATTCTTCCTTGAACTCCTTATCCACTGAAATTTCAATTAAAGCTCGAGCATAACTACTACGACCCCACGCATCCAAGCACATAGAAGTGGTAAATGAGTCTAATAACTTGGGATTACCAATAGTAGAAGCTATCAAACTAAGACCATCATCCGAGAATGCCGCTAGAAGAATATCATGAATTTTCACCCAGACTTGTATTTTTTTGATATTTTCCTTACAAAGCTTAACCGAAGGAGACCAAATACTAAGAAAAAGAGGTTAAGATCAGATCATCCATGGCCCACCTTCAAGAGCAGCCATCATTCCAGACCTTTTAAGAAACTTGAAGAAAAAGAAGCCATTCACATTCATCATTATTTTCATCAATCCAAACTTCCTCCATTTCTGCTTGACAAAATATTCTACCACCAGAAACGCCAAACGATCCCCTAAGAAATATCCATAAAGAGTATTAGCCAATCTATCTTGGGCCATTTTAACCGACTCTCTAGGAAGCACTACATCAACCCCATCCTTTTTCACATTGTTTTCGATATGCCTAAAGTTAACCGCATGTTTACGATTATTATTCTTCAGAAGAGCAACATACGAAGATTGAACATTTTGAGATTGATCTGCCAGTGAAGGTGCTCCCAAAACCACATTAGGAGTTTGATTATCTTTTGGTTCAGCCGCAAGTTGCATGAGAGAGCCCGAAACAGGAATACTACCATGCACATCTTCAACCGAAGATTGCTTGTGATCAGGATCATCCAATGCATATTTACTATTATTCAAGATACCCTTTGATGGAATATAAGATCCATCAATATTCTTGATTTTTTAGGAAAGCGTAGAAGACATGATGCAAGAATCCAAAACTCGTCCTTCCAAGAAAAATCCTAATCCAAGAAACAAACTTCACCAATCCTTAGTAGGTTAATAGGATTTGTATTGATCTAACAGAACTATATCAATAGTCATGATCAATGACAGACCTACTAAGCAACCAGGATACGGAAGATGTACTTGGAAACAACAAGAATACAGACAAACCCTAATCAAACAAGAGCAAACTCCACTAACAATGCTTGTATTTCTAAAATCAGTAAACCAACTCAAGAAATCATAGGATTGTTACATAGAGAAGCCACGACTGATTAGGGTAGAATCAAGAAACCAAGAACCAAGAAAACAGAAATCAAGAACCAAGAACCCCAACCCACTCAAACCCTAATTCTTGCTAACAATGGTCGTATTAAACCATTGAAACCAAGAGTATAATCACAACATTTTTACACAAGAATAGAATCAGAGAAGATGATGGAAGGAAAATAGAAAAGATTGAATCAAAGAAGACAAAACAAAAGAAAGATCGCCAAGAAATCTAGATCGCCAAGAACCATAGGTTTTGCTAAGAACCCTAGATCACAAAATGACTATAAACTAATGATAGAGGACTTAGAGAAAACCATTTCAACTCTTAAACATGAGCACGCAAACTACAGGACTCAAATCAAAGACCTCATAACTAAGTTAACTAAATGCTAGGCTAAGCTTGTGATCAGCAAATCCAAAGCATAAAAATGTGTTCTTGAAGAAGAGACCTTCATGAACATGATATCCTCATCCTTGTATGCAAAAGTTTGTTATCAAAATAAGCAGGGACTGGGATCTTGTGAGATAGCTCCTCCACACACAATCTTGTTTGAAGATCTCCTAGGTGTGGAACTTATGAAGATGAGCCTCCCCTCATAGACCCCTTGACTGAAGATGATGAAGAGGAGATGGTGAAGAATGGCTATGAGAAGAGTGAAGAAGATCATTCTAAGAGGGATAACCATCCCTCTAAGGAGAGTAAAGTTCTTGGGATGACCAAGTCAAAGAGAAAGAACTTGATGAGAAAGGCCAGAAGAAAGTCCAAGAAGGCCCAAGAGATCAAGGTCACCTTCAACTGTACATAGAAACAAGTCTTTATATTTGTAGGATTTAAAGTGGTTAAAGCTGAGGAAATAAACTTGAACTCCAACAACAAGAGTTCTAGTTCATGTCCAAACCATCCTATCATCAAGAAGAAGGTTGATAAGTTGTGCACCACTGTTGTACAACATGAAGCATCAAGCTCCAAAGGTAGTTCTAACCCTACAAGAATTGCCACATCATCTTAGAAGATGAAGATGGAGAGTGAAAGTGATGAAGTTCAGCCTTATTCATAGAAGAAGGCTCCTAGAAGGAAGAAAATGGACTGTGTTATGTGTCGGAGTACCTCTCACCTTACAAAGGATTATGTTTACAATCCAAAGAGTTACTCTCCACATCACAAAGAAAGAAACTTCTAAGAGTTTGGAGAAGAAAAAGCAAGCTTCAGAAGGAAAATTTATTTCTTCGGAAGCTCCAAAATGAAGAAGACAAGTGGAAACTTGCTCTGGGAAGAAACATTGGTCTTGGAAGGAAGGAATACATTCAAAGTACTGAAGCCTGTTGTAGTGAAAGCAAGATCTTTTGTAGGCCAAGTCATCAAAACTTCCAAAATCAACAAAACTTCTGAAGTATTGAGGGTCAAAATTTAACCTTCCAAAGGTGGTGTGGAAGTCAAAGAAAGACCAAGTGGCTGAGAGTTTTTAATCAATGTCAGCAAATGATCCTTCTAGCATGACTATAGGATCAATTACTGTTGTACTGTCTTCAACTTCTTTTGATGAGCCCAAGACCAATGAGGCTTGGGTTTCCAAATGTAACCAACCATCTCTTTTGTGCAGGAATAACTCAAGACAAGCAAAAATATATGGATCATTGCTAGTGACTGTTCCAGGCACATGACAGGCAGTAGGTCACCACTCCATAAGCTTGAAAGAATTGATGGAGGACTAGTTGCTTTTCGAGGAGATGCATGGGTTTACATTACAGGAAGGGTCAAGGTCATAAATGGTAAGCATAACACTAAGAAGGTAAACTTTGTTAAGGAGCTTGGCTATAATCTTCTGAGTGTATCCTAATTTTGTGATCAGAGTAATAACTTGCTCTTCATTGAACATGAGTGCATTGTTCTCAGGCCCGGGGTGGTATTTCCTCATGAGCATATCCTGTTCAGAGCCCCCAGGAAAGGGAACATGTACAATATGGATTTGAAAAAAACATCTCCCTTAGGAGAGGTTTCATGCTTTCTGTCTAAAGCAAATAGTTATGAGTCTTTCCTCTGGCATAAAAAATGTGCCATGTAAACTTTAAGAATATGAATAAATTGATTAAGAATGATTTGGTAACTAGAATACCAAAGAAAGAGTTTACAAGTGTTAATCACTGTGTTGCATGCTTTAAAGAAAAAGAACACATGGTATCTCACAAGCCAAAGGAAAGAAATTCCATCACTAATCCCCTACAATTGTTACAAATGGATCTTTTTGGCCCTGCTAGTGTAATGAGTCTCGGAAGGACCTCTTATAGTTTAGTGATCACAAATGCTTCATAAGATTCACTTGGGTCTTCTTCCTTAGAAGTAAGGATAAGACTCCTAACCTCTTACAATTTAGTGATCACAAATGCTTCATAAGATTCACTTGGGTCTTCTTCCTTAGAAGTAAGGATAAGACTCCTAAGAATCTGAAGAATTTCATCTTAAAGATTAGGAATCAATCTGATCATAAGGTCAAAACCATAAGATGTGATCAAGAAACTGAATTCAAGAACCAAATCCTTGATGCATTTTGTGATGAAAATGGTATCACAAAACAATATAGTGCTCCCAGGACTCCTCAACAAAATGATGTTGCTAAGAGGAGAAAAATGAAACTTTTTAAAGCTGCAAGAACTATGTTGTCTAACTCTAAACTACCTATTACCTTCTAGGTAGAGGCAGTCAACACTGCCTGCTATGTGCAAAAACAGAGTTTTAGTAGTTAAGACACATGGTAAGACTCCTTATGAAGTTTGGCACAAGAGGAAACCCTTCATTGGTTTTCTTAGGTCATTTGGATGTCCTTGCACCATCTTGAATACCAAAGATCAAATTGCCATGTTTGTTGAGAAATTAGATAATGGACACTTCATTGGTACTCTCAGAACTAGAATTGTCGAGGAGTCAACCAATGTGACTTTCAATGGGCACACACCTAGTGAGAAAGGTTCTCGTCCAGATTTGCTATTTGATCATGATTTAGTTACCAACCGTTTTAACAAATATTGTGAGCATGTTTCAGGGTCTATAGATATATTACCCAATGTGATCTTGATCCAAAATTTGAGCTAAGAAGACCTTCAAGCTACACATCTTCAGCCCTAGTGGTAACTAATCCTACAAATGAAGCTTCTATCATCACATCAATGACAAATCCTACTGATACTTCTAGGGTGCCTTCAAATTGCAGCTTAGAAGCACATAACTCAGAAGAAAGAGCTTCAAATGTTGGAGAGCATGGTGGTGGTGATAGTGGTCAGGAATTTCTTGATACGAATATGTTGGATCTTATATGCCCAAGACACATACAAGATTGATGTGGTTAGTACGTTATGATCCAAGTCGGGTCATACCCAATAACAAGCTTAACAAATACCAATATATGTTTATTTGTTGATGAGATCATACAAATAAATATTTACACCGATTTAGAAAATTGGTT
>BJCM01206695.1:0-50866 GCA_018326385.1 Flaveria bidentis | reverse complement strand
CTCCCCCTACCTGCGCCCGCCGACCCCCCTCCTCACACCTTGCCCGTCGGTTGCTTGTACGTATGGATGTGTATATATGTTATATGTACGTACGGATGTGTTTGTGTGGCACAAGTCCAAGAAAACAAATGTTACAAAAATAGGTTTAACTTAATAGGTTTAAAAAATAGTTGTAATCTAATTACAGAATATTTTTACCATTTTACAAATGTTAAAAACAAACAGTGTTTTTTTGCAGACTACAGACGTTTGGTCCACCTCTTCTGTTGCAGATAGTTCATTACTTTATTTTAGTGGATATTGTTCAATCACAAACATCAAAGGGTCTTTGGCCCGACGGAAGTGTGTCATATATTATTCTCGTTAACTCCTTTAAAAAGCTGAAAACTTAAGAGCTCAAGTCTTATACCGAATAAAACAAGTAGATTCAAGAGTAAATTTAGACATTAGAGTGTCTATAAGTTTGCAGTTTTGAGAAAATCCATAGCCTTGTAAGCTATATATAAAAAATCTATTAAAAATTAAATAAAAAGTAAAAAAAAAAAAACACTTTGTGCGTTAACCTTGCTAACCCTTTATGAAAAAGTTATTAGACAAGGTTAATTGCAGCCCAATCTACAGCGTCAAAACTATTTTTCATCCTTTTTCTCTCCTCTCTTATTTACATTTTTATGTTTTTCTTCGATTCATCTCTCATGTTGACACTGCTATAATCCTATCTTTATCTCATGTAACATATGCCATTTACTCATCAAACTACATTCAATATTTCAAGGTAACAAGACAAAAACTATTCCATACAGGACACATAACCATGACTTCACTTAGGCGCTGCACCACCTTCTTTTATGCAATTACATCACTCGAGTCCCACCGGCTATTTGTTGGTGCCACGAAAGAACATACCATTACTAAACTCTAAATACCAAAGGGTTTGTAATCTAGCGATGCGCCAGTATCAAGATGGATAGTAAATGTGTTCCTCCAGAAGTGGTGGAAGTCTTAGTTGGATGGTGGACATTGGTGTAAGTTTCTAAACAAATTTAGAGTATGTATAAGTTACACATTCTAATAAAAAAAATTTGAACTCCAGTTGTGGATCTCCCACCACAACACCACTTAGCCACGGCTACTAAAGTCATTAGGGGAAAAGGTGTGATGAGGTTTAAAGGTGAATAAAACCTCCCTAAACTCCTAGACCCTTTTATTGTCTTTTTCTTTGCTTTTTAGCATTGGGTCAACACAATAATAAAGCACCACATAATCAAGCCCTAAAGCAGCACAAATCAAATATCTTTTTTCTTCAACTTTACCGGCTCCAGTTAAGCTGCACCATAGTGTCATTGATGGATGGTGATCAATCTATAAATACCATCATAGGCTGCCTACCCCAGCACTAGAAGTAAATTGGAATCTTTCCTTCTTCAAGCAACAGCAAATTACGAAGGAAACAGAAACACGTAATTGGCTCTAACCCCCCCCCCCCCAAAAAAAAAAAAAACAGCGCGGACTGCTAAGCGTGTCCCCTGTTGAGTAAAAGTAGAGAGACGAAATGATTGATTTAGTAGAGGGAGAGGGTGCATTTAGTAGAAATAACACCCCCAGGGGAGGGGGGAGGTGTTGTATTTAGTAGAAATAACCCATAATGATAGTGTTTCCCATCATAGAAAAGACATGTGTATTATATTACTTGATTCGTATTAGTGTTTCCTTGGGAGCGCTACAAGATATCTGTCCAAGCATTAGGAAAAAGGTGCCAGCTTATTATAATAGAGTTAGGTATAAACACCAAAGTTTTAGACAATGGCGATACATTTAATCTGGAAAACATATCAAATTTAAAACTCTTGAACGCTTTACAGGGTTGGCATAAAGGAAAAGGTGCCCATATTGTAAACTAACAATATAGTTTGAACATACAGTAGCAGTCATAATGGGAAACAGATCAAAGTTTTGTGGATTGAAAACACGTCAAGTCGGATTGGGTGGTGCGATTTGGTCCAACACTAGAATTTTCTGTTAGAATTTAGATGTGTTATATAAGAGCTACACTAAATCAGTAATAATCTAATTTTATGAATGTCTTACGCATTACAATTATGGGAAACTTTATAACTGTTTTCTTTAACTCATTGACCAGGTAGGGGCAAGTTCCGAAGATGAAAGTAAAAAAGAAAAGTGAAAACTTGTTCATTTTGCAGTGTTTTTTTCTTTTTACATCCACAACTTCACTGTCTATAAATTATGGCTATACTGATAGCAATCTTAACACATTTATATCGAGTTGTACTTAGGAAATAAACATACCATCAACAAACCCAAATTGTAAAATCCCCGCAAGGTGAAACATGCCTACACAACCACCACTACCATCAACTCCCATGGACGGCAGCTAGTGTTGCAACCACTAAGATATATCCCGTCTAGACAAGTGCCGTGAGTATCATGTGTCTAAATCATCAAGGCTACTTTGAAATTAAAGTCAGTGGGGGAAAAGTGATTGAAAAAGATAAAAGATCACCAGGACTACCCTACAATTCCTAATAGGCCCTAATACCGTCATCACAAACCCTCTTCTTTGCTTTCTAGTGTTATATCAATACAATAATCAAGCATCCTGCTTGGACCACCAATATATGCCCCAAGAAATAGAAGCCCCGCAAATCATTAAAGGCTATACTGTTTCTTTATGGAAAAGGAACCACCAAACACATAATATGTGCATGTTCACTTAGTGCAATATGTTAAATAGGCCGGCAAATATCCAAAGTACTGCCGAAAACATGCACAAAAAGAAGACTACAAATGCATGCACATGTGATCATATGATATACACTGTACAGTAGCAACAAAAATCATTCACTAATTAATAAAGGAAACAATCAGTCTACAAACAGATTATGGTTGCTTATGAAGGTCTAAATCATAGAAGTACCTTTTATAGACACTCCCCTACATAACACAGGCACTTTAGGAACATTAAAGGATGTATGCACAGCTATTAGGGTTCAAGACAGCAGATAAAAAGTTGCATGCAATATCGGCCCAAATAGTTTCAAGAATTATATCATTTCAATAAAATCTGATTTTATGAATTAAAATGAATTAGAATGTACTATGCTTTAAAAATATACCTGTGGAGATGTTGGATATGTTTTTGCTCAGTTCCTTTAAAGCTATTACTTATTTTATGTGTTTGACCCGCTAAAGATAAAAACATAAATTGCCACCTCTACCGTATATCATGCATCCATACTTGAAATGACATTTTTGTATCCATATGGTAACTTCACAAAAAATAGCAAGAAGCAGATTCAACTGTTGAGAAAGCTATAATGATCAAAGACACAAATATTTTCCCTTTACAAAAAGGGAAGTTCAGATTGGCCTTCTATAATAGAGTCAACCGTATACAGAAACCTAAAGGGATATATAACTAAGTAGATAATCCTCCCACTAATATTAAAGTCCATATTGGCCCATTGATGTCACGTATGTTGGGAAGGTCAGGTTGTTCTTTTATAATTAAATGACTTAGTAATTGAAAACACTTTTTGCCAAATAAATACTTCATCTTAATAATCTCCTATAAACTCCTCAAGCATCATACTCGTTTCCCAAATTCTTCTTTCTACCTATCCCTTCACACTAAAAGATGCCACACCCTCAAATTTCTAACTCACAAGATGAATCACAATCTCAATATTCTTACTATCAACTACCCATTACACATCACTGCATCTTAACCATCAAACACAAGAACTCCTACATCTCGTCTCTTGCCGTTGGTGGGAAGTTGCTATACACAGGTTCTTCTAACAAAGAAATACAGATGTTGAAGCGTGATAATTTAAGGTATGAACTTGATCATGAAAATCTGAATAATAGCATGATAATCACAGGAAAGGGTGCAGTTAAGTCATTAGTGGTTTCTGCAGACAAAATATACAGTGCCCATCAAGACCACAAAATCCGTGTTTGGAAAGTTGATGAAAACAAGGCACAGCAAAAGAAATTAACACAGTTGGCCACACTCCCAACATTTAGTGATCGGACCCTTAAGGTTCTAATACCAAAGAACCATGTACAGGTGTCACGACACAAGAAATCCACATGGGTCCATCATAATGATACTGTATCAGCACTAGCTGTGTCCAGGGACGGTTTGGTCCTTTACTCAGTCTCATGGGATAGAACACTAAAGATTTGGCGTACAACTGACTTTAAATGCCTAGAGTCAGTAGCTAATGCACATGATGATGCAATAAATGCAGTAGCATTATCAAGTCATGGTGATGTTTATACTGGATCAACCGACAAGAAAATTAAGATTTGGAGGAAATTAAAATCACCAAAAGGTGAGAAACACTCTTTAATTACTACATTAAAGAAACACAGATCAGGGATTAATGCATTGGCACTAAGCACCAATGAGAATGTTTTGTACTCTGGTGCGAGTGATAGGTTGATTATGGTTTGGGAGAAGAGTGATGATGATGACATGGTGGTCGTGTCTACTCTTAAGGGGCATGTTAAGTCAATATTGTGTTTAAGTGTTGTATCAGATCTGTTGTGTAGTGGTTCTGCAGATGAAACCATAAGAATTTGGAGAGGAATTGAGAAATGTTACTTTTGTTTGGCGGTTTTGGAGGGCCACAGAAGTCCGGTTAAGTGTTTGACTTCAGAAACAGATCACATCAGTTTATCGGATACATCAGCTTCTTATCTTATCTACAGTGGTGGTCTGGATTCTGAAATTAAAGTTTGGCAGATTTTGATCCCCCTATGACAAGGGTCTTCCTTATTTTGTGATTACTTTTGTACTGTATGACACCATACTGCATGTCGTTTCTTTGTTTAGTTTTTCAAACACTTTATCCTCTTTAACAAATGTGGTTTAAACTAACTGTTTCAAATCAACTCCACTAAGCTGGTAAAATAATTTTAAAAAAATACCCATACAATTTACAAACAACAAATAAAAAAAAAGAAACAAGCAAGATCAATGAACATTTGGGTTACCTACAATGGTGACTTCGCTGGTGTACCTGGATCACGGGGATATTTCCTGGGGGTTGGGCCCTCTTTCAAACATATGATTGCAGTTCTTTGTCCATATGGACTGTGAGAATTTACTGAAAAAACAGTACATGAATGATTGTCACGTATACCAATTTACATTTATGCATAACATATTTAAAATGGAACCTTACAATTGAAGATTCCCAATTCAAACTAGGAATATATACCTCAATTTATTATGAACAAGCTACCAACTAATGCTAAAGAAAAAAAAATAAAGCTTGTATTATAATGAAACCTTAATTTAGAATGAGAACGCAGCTTTTATTATAATGGGACTTTGTAATTTATTTAGGTCACCATGAATCAGATTACAAGACTGAGGATAATATTCACAAAGGGATATACATTATGGTTAACAAATAACACAATCAGATTACTGTTGCATGCACCTAGATAAAGATTACAAAATCTAGATTGGAATCGAGATGGGAATACCATAGCATGATTGTAGCAACGAAGCTCCCATCAAACCAATTGCTTTCTTGGCTCGTCTTACTTCTTCCTGCCATTATTAACCAATAACTATATTAAAAACTATTTGAAACTTACAAGTGAACAAGGATTGAAATCGAATACAAAACGAAAAAAATGATCACATACTTCTTTATCATAAGAAGATTGACAACTTTGTTAGAATATTGGCCAAGAAAAACAATGATAATACTCCTTATGTTGTGGGAACGACTACGACTCTTTTTATAAATATGAAGAACAAAAGACCACGACTTAAACTCTATACAATGACCCTCTTTTATAATACTTTTAACCTTAATTTCTATGAAATCACAGCTCAAACACAGCTGAATGACAGCCTATTTACAGCCAAATTATTCAATACTTTCCTAATATTTACCTTGACTAACATATTCTACATGATAACAAATCCACCCTCATCTTCTTGGTTCACCCGTTTACACCCTTGAACATCAAGATTAATTTCTAACATTCTCGCCCTTAATCTTGATGTTGTACCACCTTGGTCTTGAATTCCAAGTAACACGTGTTGTTAATTCATTGTAATTCTTCGACAACTTTCACATCTTAACATATCACAACTTTTGCTTCAGTTTAACATCAGATTCTTCTTGACCATCTTTGCATCACACAAATAGTAAACTGCTCTACTTTTTTTTTCTCCTTTTCCTTTGCCATCTCACACAGCAAGCTATTTTTTTCTTGATCGATCTGAATCACACAGATCTGGTCTCTAGTGCTTCACACACCGCTTTGCTTCCTACATTGAATCACGCAGCTTTTCTTTGACAAAAATCAGTCCCTACTGGCTGATTACTTTCACCTCAGGTCACCTTGTCTCAAGTCAGTCAATTTCACTTGTTGAAATCACATTTCTTCCCAATTTGATCAGTCACTGATCTTTAAATCTGCTACACGCATCTTCTGTTCTTCTTCTTTGATTGCAAACCGGTTCGTGTCACACGAAAAACTTTCTTGCCTTCTTTTTGTCCAAGTTCTTCTCCACATCAACCGGTGTCACACACTGCTCAAACCTAGATCAATCCTTCACGGATTAAATAGCTTCTTCTCCGCATCGGTATCACGCCTTTATAACTTGTATCACACAGGTTTTCTTCACCTCGTTCGTTGCTTCACACAGTCGCTTTCTCTCCAGTTCCGTCTTCCACGGATATAACCTGAATCACACAGGTCTTTTTCTACTGCAATTGCATTACACAACCTGTCTTCAGTTGATATAGTCACAGATCAGTACCCTGTTTTGATTGCTTCTCGCAACCGGCTCTCACAGCCCTTTGATCCTTCAACAGAAATAAAGCAGAAACTTCACAAATCTGGTCTGCACTTTGCTGCTCAATTGCTACCCAAATAACCCCTTTTATTAGAACCTCACAGCAACCTTCATATTCGATCAGCAACCCTTCAATGGATCTATCACAGATGGTTTGAACCTGTCACAGGTTCTTCTTCAATCAGTCTATCACAGAACTGATCGGGTGGTTTTGTTCTACACGTCTTCGGTTGTTATTTGATCTCCCCTTTACCGCCACACAGGTCTTCTTTGATCGTCTCGCTCTGATACCAGTTGTTAGAATATTGGCCCAGAAAAACAATGATAATACTCCGTATGTTGTGGGAACGACTACGACTCTTTTTATAAATATGAAGAACAAAAAACCACGACTTAAACTCTATACAATGACCCTCTTTTATAATACTTTTAACCTTAATTTCTATGAAATCACAGCTCAAACACAGCTGAATGACAGCCTATTTACAGCCAAATTATTCAATACTTTCCTAATATTTACCTTGACTAACATATTCTACATGATAACAAATCCACCCTCATCTTCTTGGTTCATAAGAAGATTGACAACTTATCATCTTGCCAACAAAATAGAGAGTGCAATTTAGAAGTTCAGGTTGCCATTAATACTTTGCCTAATAAATCAATTGAAATAACTTTCAGCTTTGTGAAATCTTCCCTCTGCTAACGAATTATTCAAGAATCTTTGAAGTTGGGACAACATACACATCCTGTCCTAAATATGATATCGCAAACTTTAGTTCTGCTTATTGTAAAGCCTACTTGCTGCAATATTCACAATACTTTCAATTGAGACACACTCTATTGTAGGAACTAGGAATTTATTCATCACAAACTGATCCAGACAAAGGTATCATGCTAACAAGTTACTAATCTCTTTTAGTCATAAATATAACATCAAAAATAGATATTGTGGAAGTTTTCATCATCAGCCACAAAGCAAAAAAGATCATTTGCTGTAGTGGCAGACATAGAAACATATGTATTAACTGCTCAAATAACTTGAAATTCTAATGAGCACGTACTTCAGGAGAAGAAACTTTTGATAACATAGAAATCATTAAGAAATGAAGCATGTACCTCAGGAGAATGACCTTTTGCTGCAACAAACAAGCCACCAACACGAACAAGGGGAAGACAGTACTCAGCTGGTTTACAAGAACAAAAAAAGGCTTAAACAGAAGCACAAAAACCATATCATTGGACCATATTAAACATTTCTAGGCTGTCTATGATGTTTGTTTGTACCTAATATCCTCATTTCTGCGACGGCTCTTGCAACTGCAACATCAAATACTTCTCTGAATTCCAGATTTTGCCCCACGTCCTGCCCTAAAACAAACATTTAGAATGTTATGCAATGTTGCTGGGAAAGGGAACCATAATAAATTAAACATATGCATGTGTTAAACCCAGCATGTATATAATCTAGCTAAACATAATATTAAAGTACTAACTCACTGAAGACAGTAGTACAGTTGATTATATTTAAGCGATAACTATGAGAATAAGTCGTTTATGAGTTTGCCAAAAACCATACCTCAGCTCTTCCTCTCACAACCTTAACATTGGATAATCCAATCAAGCCAATCACATGCTCTAGGAAAATACATCGCTTATTTAACGACTCTAAAAGTGTCAGTTTCCAATCTACAAATGTAAAATGGTAAGCCAAATTCCTTACATACATTAGAGAAACACAAATCAATGGCCCAATTCAACATCTCTAGGCCATAAGTTAAAGTTCAATGAAGCATTCGATGGATTAGGAGATAGCACCCACAAACAACAAGATTTACCAGGGCAAGCAATGGCTAATATCAATCCAGGAAGTCCAGCGCCGCTACCAACGTCTACCAAATTAAGTTTTTCAACAGGAGACTCACAGCTCGACACATACAAGCTCTGAATAGGAGGTATAATCGCAAGCGAATCCTCAATATGCCTATCCATAACATCATTCGCGTCTCTAACCGCAGTGAGATTCATCTTCTACATGTCAGAACCCCAAAATCACATCAAAACCACTAATTCGATGAAAACCTAATCTGAATACATAAATTGAGCGTAAATTATAACGATGGGAGAAGAAGAACCTGGTTCCAATCGAGAAGAGCATCAATGTAGACCTGTACTTGTTGCTTTTGCAGAGGATTTAGGGTTTCGAAGTGAGAAGCATTGACAATTGAAGCTTTTGTGGCTACAGATCTTCTGGTTATGGCCTTTGGTTTGTGATTTGTAATGCGCTCAAAGTGTTTGATGAAAGTCCCCAAAGACAACGAAACAGGATAATTGAAGACTCTAGCTCGTTGAAGTAGCATTTTGGCACCGTAACAAATCTTGTATACCGTCTATTATATATCTCGTTTTAAATAGAAAATAAGAATAAGTAAACCGTACCTACGGATCTGCTGATGATAGGCTGCCTCGTAACCAATACATTCGGGGGATGTGCGCTCGTCTAAGACGAAACACGACTCATGTTCTACCTTCCTATCACTATCGCTAAATGAAAAGAGGCTTCATCCTTTTGCTTGCAATACTTTTTTTGTTGTATATGTTGAATTCGGTTTACGTGTTTGGTGCCATTTTACAAATTAAAATTACATAAGGTAATGGTGTTTAACTTTTAGTACTTATAACAATCTATGTATATCAAATATTTTACAAAAGCATTTTAAACATGTGAATAAATGAGTAACTATATGAAGTTTATGAGATGTCACACATGTAATTTATATACCTCTTTAAAAAAATTCAAATGATCAAACACATCATTACAGTTGCATAAGTTGTTTATGTGTCGGATACGGACACATTGGATTGCGTGTCTATGTGTTAGATGTAGAGGCCTATGACGTATCGTGGTAATGATATACAATTTTTAATTAAAAAGGAATGATTAAAAAAATTATATGATTTTGGTAAACTAGTTCGGTTAATACCCGAATTGGTTACATAAGGTTGACATCAAGAACCTGCTAGTACCCAAACCAATATCGGGGAATCAGAATTTGATCTGACTTGAATTATATAGGTTCGGGGTAATAACTGTACCGGTTTTTTTTTTTTTTAAAGACATGTGCGCCTTTAGAAATAAGATATCCGGATCTACGCATAAAACATCCGACACCAAAAAAGAATAGAAGATGGCCCAATTTCTATTTAGAGAGCGGCCCGTTGGATTTTGTTGGCATTCATTTTTCATCAACTAAAGTCAATATCTCTTGAACTCTCTTGTGGTTTTGTCGGACCGTCGGCTTAATAGCTCGAGTGTTCGAAACATTTCTTTACTGAATATCATAGTAATTTGAACAATGATTACCATGTCTTATAGTTGTTGCGCATTATTATCGAGAAAATTACATAAATGGTTATGATTTAACTATATATTATGTTTGGTACCTAAACTTTAAAATTACAAAGTTAATCTAATTTTTTATGTACTCATTGCATGTTTGGTTCCTAGCATAAAATTCATTAAGTCTTTTTGCATTTCATCAAGTTTGGAGTACCTTTTAAATTTAACTATAGGGGCAAAAAGTGCAACGCTCACACAAAACTTTGAATTAACATTGCAATTTTAAAAATTTGGAGACCAAATTGCAAAGAGTACATAAAAAACTTGAACTAACTTCGCAATTTTTTAAGTATGGGAACCAAACATGCAATCGGGTCGAACGATGGAAACTATCTAGGTAATTTTCTCTTATTTATTCTATAATCCCTTTGACTATTGTACAATCAAAATCTTAGATAGTCAAGCTATAAGAAAACGATGACATTGGGTACCACTGATAGTCGTAGTTTTTACCAGTTGAGTGATTACCGAACTCTCCTAGTTATGCTTATGTTTGTTGTAACCACTTTTCTTGTTTCATGCTTAAAAAATATAATTTAATATTTGAAGAATTTCGTATATACACTTACAAATAAATAGTATATCATGTTGACCCGATTAAACAATAAAATTCAAGTATATTCAATTTAATTGAAATTTTAGTGTATGTCTATCTTACCTTTATCAACTATATAATTTTTCACCTTTTGATAATCTTTATTTAAGATACTAGAACTTTTGGGGTTATCTATAGATGACGACATTTAAAGAAACACCATTTCTTTCTCGATCTATTCTGTTTGTAGAAAATAGAGGACATCTTGATATGTTGTAGTTATTGGCAAATTTGTTCTATTGTAATTGTGTTTGTGTGTGTTATCCAAGTCAAGATTTCGAGTAATTACGTGACTCGTGTCTTCTGCTATTCCTCTTTAATTCCTCTTTAATAAATTAAATTATCATATCCTTTCAAACCCGTAGTGTGATTTTAGCAAACAAAAAGCAAACATTGTTTATTAGCACTTTTCGTTTGATGCCTTTTTTTTTTCTTGAGCTGGGTTACAATAATGTTTTTATTGATCAATCTCCACCAAAATTAATTAAGGTTTCCATTGAATATGGTGAGTGTTGATCTTGTCAATTTAGTT
Organism: Flaveria bidentis; assembly: GCA_018326385.1. Lineage (NCBI taxonomy): Eukaryota > Viridiplantae > Streptophyta > Magnoliopsida > Asterales > Asteraceae > Flaveria > Flaveria bidentis. The sequence goes on along the minus strand of BJCM01206695.1, from coordinate 39,489 downwards.
TTGACGATAATGATGTTCTATTGACGAGGCAAAAAAGAATCTGCAGATTTAAAAACATGATTTAAAATTCTAATATTAGATATGATTTAAAAGTGAAATTTTAATAGTATTTAAGGTGAGGGTAAAACGATCATAAAATTTACATAAAATTAGTTGATATGATATTTTAACTGGTTTTTAACATGTGATATTTTTAGTTTTTTTTTTGTATATGTGATATTTCGTAAGTTTGTATGAATATATATGAAATTCCTCCTTTAATTTTTATATAAATATTTATTCATCTGTTAAATAAGAATATTAGAAGATTTTGAAAGCAAATAAAAGGCATGTGGTGTCCTCCACACCACTTATTAACACCATCAACTTGCACAAGTGTTGTGGAGGAAACAAGAGAGAGTGTGACAACTAGTCTTGCATCCAAGGCAGCCCCTAACCACTTACAAACACAACCACCAAAAAGTTGTAGTTTTGATATTTGCTTTTGCTTTTGTTTTTCATAAAATGTGTATCAAACAGAATAAACAATTTGTCGTGTATGAACTATGCTAGATTAAATCGAACACAAATTTGAACTGATCGTGTAAATATCTACTGTTCAAAGGGCTAGCAACACCCATTTGTTACTTTTCAAATGATCATGAGTGGTTTGTAAATACACTTGTATTCTAAATTTGGAATTGTTTTAAAACACACCATGTGTGCGTGTTATATACTCAGAACACACACCCTTCTTTGCCTATAGCGGATCGCCACTAGCAGATGAAATATTCAAAAATTAGTACAAACATAGGTTGTTGCTAGCAAGTCTATCAAAATATTAAATAATGGATTGAACTCTCTAAGTAATTTGTTGACTTGAGCAAAGTTCAAAGACGTTTAAATTGCTGCTTCCTTAACCGTTGGCAATGATTGTGTATATGTGATGGAGTACCGAGTACGTGAAGTATTTCTCTTAAAAACTTTACAAACCCAGTGCAAGTTAATGGCGTTGTTGACTAGTAGCATTAGTGATTGTCATCTTTTTCTTAACGGCAAATGCACGACCTTGATTAAAAGGATAAGTGTTATCTTAATCGGGTCACTTATCTATTTCCCAGCCATGACCGCACCCTCAACCCCATCAGGAGGAAACTAATTGCTGAAAAAACTTCGTAGCTCAACTCTAAACATTTTGTTTAGTGTGATACTTGACCCATCACCTTCCCTTATTTACATGACATGGGTGTTTAACCTTAAAGATTATACTTACATGACATGGGTGTTTAACCTTAAAGATTATACGCAAAAATCATACGCATTAGATTTAGCATTTAGGAGTAAGAAAATTGTTAGAAAAAATTACAAACCCAATGCAATAGAATGTTCAATACCTCTTACTAATAGAATAGAAATTGTTTGGTTAGCAAATCCTTTTATTTTGTAATTAAAATAAATAAAGAGGAAACATTTAATTAAATGTTCGGTGGAGTTATCATGGTATGTTCGAAAATTTTGGAATCGGAACACGTTCAGAACTTCAGATGCTTCATTTAGTGGGCCAGGAGAAGGCCTACACAACGTGTTTCCTTATAGTTATTTCGATTGTTTTTTTTAATTTTATATTGGGGAAGTAGGAGTGCGACTTCTATTCAAGTTATCTTTTCACACCGTCGGTCGTCATTTTATATTACATAAATTGGTCTTTAATGTAAGCTTATGTATGTTTCATACATATAACTTTTTGTAACTAATAGAACTTAAATAGTTAGAAACAAAATAATCATTTTCTAGCTTTTAAATCATATTTTAATGATTGTTACGTTTTATTATTTTTTATATTTATATATATTTCAGGTAATTAAACATGTAAATGATAGGCTCAGTCTAGTTGGCTCAGGCTTCCCCCCTCGTTAAAAAAAAACTCTCTTTCGAACACACGCTAAACCCCACCTCTTCTATCATATCCTTCATCACGAGGGTGCGAGTCAGTGGAATCCAATAACAAACACTCAGGTCTAGCGTTTCAAATGAGAATGAATAAGAGGACGATGATGATAACAATGATGAGCTAAGGATCATGATGGTGGTTGTCGGATGATATTGGTTGGTGATGATGCTAGTTCCTAGTGGTCAACAATGACGATGTTGGACGATGATGTCGAATCAGATGAGAGAAATGAGGGGGCGGGGGAGGGCTAGGGGTGGGGTTGGATTAGTCGTTAGGCTAGGTTTTTTAATTTTTTATTTATGGTTAAAGATACTTTAGTTTTTCCATGCTCATGTAATAGGAAAATTTAACAATCACATGCTCTAATGATCATTTTTTAAGAGTTAATCTCGGTTTTCGTCCCTGAGTTTTGCAAATTATCTTCACTTGAGTACCAACGTTTATTTTATCTCCATTATTGGCCCAAGTTTTGAAAATCGTTTCTATTTTCGTCCTTTAAACTAACGGTGTTAACATTTTCTGTTAGAACTTTTAAAAAAGACCAAAATACCCCTAAGGGTTATAAAAATATCTCATCTCACTTTTCAATTTCTATCTCACTCACTCTTTTTCTTCTTTATCCACAACACCACACACCACCACCACCACACACCACATATCACCGCCACCACACACCACTACCACCACACTCCACCATCACCGCACATCAGATCCTGCGACAGGGGGGTGTAGCGATTAGGGTTTCATGAGGGTTATTCTTGGAACGCAGAACGAGAGAAATCAAACGAGAAAGTTGCGGAAGAAGCTGCATTTACCGGTGGATGGATCCATGATTTAATTGTTAGATTTGATGTTTGTGGGATTAAAAAAGCAAAATCGGGCGGAGGTGTGGTTAACACCGATTAGGGTTTCATAAGGGTTATTTTTGGAATAGACGCACAAAAATATAAGAAATTGGAAGGTGAATTGGATGTAATAGCATTTCATTTTGCAGAAGGAGATGACGTTTTCATAGATGATGTGTGGTGCGGTTGTTGTGCAATGGTGTGTGGTGGCGGTGTTGTATGGTGGTGGTGGTGTGGTGTGTATGGCGGCAGTGGTGTGTGGTGTGTATGGCGGTAATGGTGTGTGGTGTGTATGGCGGCAGTGGTGTGTGGTGACAGTAGTGTGTTGTCCTGGTGCGGGTGTTAGGTGCGGTGGTGTGTGGTGTGGGTGTGAGGTTCGGTGGTGTGTGGTGGCGGTGATGGATGGTAGTGGTGGATTGTTGGTGGTGGACTGGTGGTAACAGTGCTGGCTCTTCGGATGTTATGGCTGGGGGAGGTTATGGTGAGTTATGATTGAGTGGTGGTGGTTGGTTACGACGTGTCACACACCGACCGACGGCGGAATAATCGAGGCGGACGAATGTGAAACGATTGTTCATAAATATTTTTCATTGAATAAAACAACACAATTAAGTTATTACAATACAACAAAGATTTGAACAATAACATAAGATATTTATTTATTTAAGTCCAAGTCCTATATGAGTAAGAAAAATTTTCTTCAAATAGTAATCCTGAAACATATTAAAAATAAATGGTCAACTTTGAAAGTTTGTGAGTTTTCACGGGTTAAGCGCGCGCGCGCGCGCACACACACACACACATATATATATATATATATATATATATATATATATATATATATATATGGATCCATTCAATTGAAAACCATAAAATTGTAAAAAACTAAGAGAACCATCTTAGACCATAGATTATCTAGATCATTGGATGTAATTAAAAATGGCAAAAAGGTAATTCTACACTAAGTATTCCATCGGTTAATAAAATTAAAAAGGACAAAATTGGAAACCTTTCAATGACTCGTTATCCATCAGAATCATCTTAAATTTATGAATTAGCATATCCATTTAACCACTATTAATCATCATTATGTATATTAAAATTAAAGATAATAAAGACTGTAGATTGTTTTTTTAACAAAGTAATACAAAATTGGATTACATCATATTATTGAATTGCAAAAATAAAAATACACAAATAATGAAAGTCACCGACACAAGTGATTTTGCATCTTTTATTTATATGTGAATAATACTTTGAAACATCCAAAATTCAACTTCTTAAATGTCATTAACTTGTAAGATATTTTTTTGGAAGGCAACAAATATATTCATTCATAAACACATATCATAAGCAAAACAATATCAAACAAAGTAGAACTAGAAATAAAAATTACATTACTTTCTCTAATGTAACAACTTTTAAGTTTTGCATCTTATTTTGTATAGTTGGTCTTCTGTATCTCAAGAAGATCTCTAATACTAAAAGCATATATCGGAGGAATATTACACCACCTCAAAACCAAATGCCATACAATAGTCTCTATATAACGAGATATCAAAATATGCTCTAGCAACTAAATTTCTTCTCCATTGAAAGACAAAGAATAGAACTCATCAGAATATTCCTACGGTGAAGTTTAGTTTTTGTCGGCAGTCTACCTTCCAAATCCCTACAAACGAACATACCACTTTAAATGACATCCATATGTTTTAATCATAAACAAACTATTATAACCAGTCGATCTCCTCTCTTCAAGCAACTTTTTCATTGTAACATGTATGATTATAATAGTTATAGAATCAAATCCTTAATGTCACTATTGCATTTATTTACAATTTGTTCATTAATGCATTAATGTTAATTGTGCATTCGTGCATTTGTGTTATATGTGCATTAATGCATCTATTAGTAATTATGCATTTAAGCATTTTTGGCGTAGTTTAAGTGATACATTTATTTCAAACTAGTACCGAGCCCCCGTTTTGCGGCGGGAGCGTAAAATCATGTCAAATAACATCAACGTCACACTACCATCAGTGATCTCAAACGCTAAAAAAACTCGTATAAAAATAAAAACAAAAAAAAACAAAACCGAGCAGAACGTAGATGTTAAAACATTGAACCACGCTTGTGAAACGTAAAACTTTAAAAACAATAGCAAAGTTGATCTAGGATCCGGACATTGCAACCGATCTGTTAAGTAGAAAAAAATAGGCGTAACAACGTTGAATCCCACATGAACGTTATGACGTATTATCTCTCAAATTTTAGACCGGAATGTATATGAGAAATTTGTAAAAGAAGAAAAGAATAGGCAGCCAATATTAAATATAACAAATTATAAGATTATATTATAAAAGATGTAAAAATATTGGATTTAAAATAAAAAAAATAAAAGAAATAGAAAAGTAAACAAAAGACATATACAACCTCTAATGCATATAGTACAATCATCAATGCAACCCAAAGTTGCTAATTATTATAATATAAATTATACATAAAAATACCATAGCTGAAATACATATAAATGTAGAAAAAACACAATCCAAAAGCAAATAAAAAACATATTGCAATCGTACGAGATAAGATGAAATTATATTGTTATATATGAAATACTAAATTAATCACAAACATACGTAAATCAAATTAAAGTTATCATTTATAATCATAAATACAACAATCAAATGCATAAGAGGAAATAAATTTGTATAAACAATTCAAAAAATCATATTAGAATTTATAAAACACCGGGAACAGTTATGGATCCCACTACCCATAATTCAGGCTAATAAAATTACGTTATTACCCTTGTTAATAACATTATATTATACTAATAAATAAAATTAAAAATAAATTTGTGTGGTTGAAAATAGTTCTTTTAGTTTTTAACAAAAATCTAGATCTTATATAAATGTCCCCCTATATATATATGTATATATATGTGTGTGTATATATATGTGTATATATATATATGTATATATATATATAAAGATTTACAAATAGCAATTCATGTCAATGGTTATGAATTATGCAAGTTTATAGAACACATATAGCTACAATCAAACATTGACCAATATTAAGATTACAAGTTTATACCGATTAGCTAAGTGTAATTGGTTCTCACGATTAACAAGTCATACGTCATCAGGAGCCAGCAATACATCGGCTTTAGCACCAAATAGGCTTGTCAGGGCCATAGATCTATGACGTCGTCAGAATAGTTAATGATTGTCAACATATAATGTATCTCATATAACACTTACAATAATACCAATAACCATGACAAAAAGGTAAAGATGAATTGCATGTGTATTTATAAGTTTTAAGATGTTTACAAGTGTAAATTTATAAGGTTAACATGTTTCACCCCAAAAAATGTGAAATAAAGTAAAAGGAGGCATGGAAAACTCACGTGTTATAGGATGTACTTAAGATCACAATAAGAAGATAAGATTTCTCTAACGTTTTCTTCTTGATTCAACCTAAGATTTGGTGTCTTAGGATTAATATAAAGATATGATTAATGACTAAATATAAATTAGGGTTTCAATTGGAATTTGGGGGTTTTAATAATTAAATCAAATAAAATAAAATAATGCAATTTATTATATCTTGGTTCAATAAAGATGGAATAAATAAATGAAGATTGAGGGTGATAATGATTGATTCAATAATTTAATTTATTGATTTTTAATAAAGATTAAGTATAATGTGTGAAAAAAATAATTAATTTAATAATTAGTTATTTAAAATCTAATAAGGATAATTAATTGAATACTTGTTTAAATGACTAGCAAAATAATTTAAACTTATTTAAATTAATTTTATGAAGTTTTTAAATGCTTTAAATGATCTTTATAAAGGTCCTATAATATTAAAACCTTAAAAATAAGAATAAAGACTAATAGGTAATTATATTGTTTTATAAGTTTCAAGAATTTAAGTAAAAGTTTTGGGAATTTATTAACTATTTATGATTTATGATATAACATGGTTAGATGAATAGATGAATAATTATTTATTTAAATAATCATTTGTATAATTAATTATTTAAAATATTTGTAACTTGTAAGTTTTTAGTGTTTTGAAATAATTCAAGTTTGAGCTTTATTATATTTATAACATATAAATGACCTAATAATATTTTTATAACCTTTTTATCCTTTAAAAAGTAATTAAATTTAAGAATTATAAGTTTTAAAATATTTAAAAATTAAATTAATAATTTTTGAAATGTTTTAATTAACAACATAGTTTTTATTTTAACTAAATAATATATTAAGACTTTATGGAAGTTAAAATGATTAAAAATCTATTAGTTAAAAAGATTTGAGGGTCCCCAGGTTTGAACCCGGGTCCCTTGTGTGAAAGCTCTAAGTTGTAACCGGTTGGGCAGAAGCCTAGATCTGGTTAAATGCTCAATTAAAAAGTTAAAAAACCTTAATTACAAAATTCCCCAATTTCATATGAACCCTAATTTGGTTTGGATCCAGATTGAACCTCAAGATGATTATGATAACGAAATTGATTTGAGGGCTTTTGATGTTCGTAAGAATTTGATTGTATAAATGTTTTTAATTACATGTTTTGATGTGGAATCGATAGCAGTTAGAAAGGAAGGGGGGTCACAATTGATGATGGTGTCAGAATTCGTGGTTTCACATGCCTGGAATGGAATTGAGAGTTGAGAGAGTTTCGAAAGATTGATCAGAGGAGTTCCCCTCAATTATATAGTATACATTTGAATTGTTACGAGTTGAATGACTTAGTTATTTGATTCAGACATCGGTTTCGAGTTAGCATTGCTTTAAGAGTGTTTAATCCAAATTAATTTGGGTGTTTGATTCGAAATTGATGCGCAAAAGTTAAAGAACGGTTTAATTGCATTTTAAATCGGGCGTTTTAAGAATGGAGAGGTCACCGGAGCTTAGCCGGACCGGTGACTAGAGATAGGGGAAAGGTCAATGGGAAAAAGAAAAAGAGGGTTGTGCTTTTTAAGTGATATTTATAGGTTTGATCCTTGAAGTTTTAAGGATTTATTATTTTATGTAAAAAGATTTTAAATGAAGTTTTGAAAATTACAAAATTAACCCTAGACTTATAAAACTAATTAGAATAATAGACCAAATTAATTATTTATTAATCTTTATTACTTTTATAAAGCTTGTAAACTTTATAACTTGATTATTTATTTTTACTTAATAATTAAAATTCATAATTAATAATAAAGCTTTATAAGTTTATTAAAATTCATTTTATAACTTTATAAATTTTAATAAGACTTTTTCATTTAGTCATTTATTGTAAAATGATTAACAAAACTTTATAACTTTATGAAAAAAAAAATTATTTATAAATCAATGAATTATTGTAAGTTGTTTAAATGATAAATTGAATAAAACAATTCACAATATTGATTAGACTACACTTCTAATCCATATAATTTATTAATATAAACAAAATAAGTTAAATAAAGTAATTCGCATCGTATGAAAGTTCAAACTTAGTTCGGGTTTGTGTTTACAATTTGAAAATGGGCGGATGTTACAAGACGGAGTTGATGATGGTTGCAACGGTTGTGGTAGTTGGTTGTGATGGTTGCAGTGATTGGTTGCTACAGGTAACAACGGAGTTGGTGGTGGTAATGGGCGGCAACGGTAATTGTTAACGACGGAGTTGGTTACCACTGCCATCTCCATCGCCTTCTCCCCCATCATCCTCATCACCGGTGTCATCGTCTTCTCCGCCTTCATCGGCGGCGACACCACCAAATTCGTCTGCATCGGCACCCTCAACAACTTCCAATCCACCACCGCCCCGATGCAACTCCGAGCGATTCTCCATTACGCCACCTCCAAAACCGTCTCCCAACAATCTCTATCAGAGATCTCGATCTCCTTAAGCGTCCTCAAATCAATTTCCCCTTGTAACTTCCTCGTATTTGGGTTAGGTCTCGATTCCCTCATGTGGGACACGTTTAACCCTAACGGGTTGACCCTATTCCTTGAAGAGGATCCGAAATGGGTGCAAATGCCTCTCAAAGACGCTCTGGATTTGAAAGCGGTGCATGTTAGCAACCGTACCCAACTACAACAAGCGGACAAGCTGATGAGAACTTACAGGTCGGAGGCGGAGTGTTCGCCGGAGAAGACGTATATTAGAGGTATAAAAAACATCCCGTCACACAGTGGTGGTGGCGGCGTTGTGTGGTGGCGGTGGTGTGTGGTGGTGGTAATGTGTGGTGGAGGTGGTGTGTGGCGGCGGTGGTGTGTGGTGGCGGTGGTGTGTGGTGTTGTGGAGAAAGAATAAAGAAGGAGAGTGAGACCCGTAGGGGTATTTCGGTCATTTTTAAATAATCTAACAGAAAATATAAACGCCATTAGTCAAAATGACTAAAATAGAAACGATTTTTAAAACTCAGACCAATAGTAAAGACAAAATAAACGTCGGTAATTAAATAAAAACAATTTGCAAAACTCAGAGACGAAAAACAAGATTAACTCTTTTTGTTATGTAACAATGATCCCTTAAACTTAAGGATCATAAATGCACTATGTGTATTTCAAAGGGATCATCCATGATCCATGACTCCATGTAATCAACTGTTAGAATTTTAACACTGAACTTATAGTTCTTGGTGTTCAACTAGTCGTAACATGTTTGTTTTTTTTTCTTGTTAGTGTTGAAAATATATGTTATATTTTTTTTAAATACTTGTAATTTGTAAATGCTCCGTCATGTGGTCAACCTTGGTCCCCACACGTAAATTTCATGCATTTTGTTGCAGAAATGAGTTTCTTTTAGTTAAAAGTTTAATAAAGCATAATTCTAAATGATTATTTTACTTAATACCTACCAAATTACTTAAATGCTTCACCAAAAGTCACTTCGAAATTTTCCTAACAACAAAAATCACTTAAGTTTTAATATTATACTAATCCACTTAAGTTTTACTATTATTTTTACCTATATGAAAATTTTATTAACATAATTTTTTTTTAAAAACACGTAAATAAAACAAATTGCCTACCTACCTGTAGATCAATAGGTTTAAAACAAAACACTTTTTTTGATTTTTCAAAGTAAATATCATATGTTTTAGCGTGTTCTATTAATCAAGTAAAAACAATACAAACTAAATAGATATTAAATAGATAGATTATTATACATACGGTTAAAAAAACTAAATATTGATCGATATTTAATTCTAGCTTGAGACAAGATAACCAAATGCATATCTCACTATCATTTCTAGCCATGAAAAAGATACGAAATCTCAAAATTGCCATCAACCCCTTCCACAATAAAATCATGGCGTTGTATTTCCAGAGCCAGAACAACCAAATCCAGAGCAAAACACACATTTGAAACCCTCAAGTACACGTCACCAAGCCTACACTCCTCTGGAACCAACTACTTCCACCGTGGAAGAAAAAAAAAGCTTCATCAAGTTACCTTACGTATGTACACACGTCTCTAGTCACCACACCACTTCAATTCATACTTCATAGTTCATCATCTGAAACCAAACCAATCCATGACGTCATCCACCACTCGGCGGCGCGTGAGAACCACGCGCTCGTTAGACACCACCGGCGACCTGCACAACGGACAGCTGAAGTTGAGGTGACGAATCCATCCGTCAAAGCAGTCCTTGTGAAACACGTGGTGACAAACGAGCTTCCGAACGCGTTCACCGTCGGCGAAATCGTTCAAGCACACGATGCATCGGTAATCGACGGGATCTGGAGTGTATCCGTACGACAACACGCGGTTTGCGTTGAGGTGATCGGCGAGGAGCAACACGGCGTCGTTTGCGTCGTCGGAGCGGCGGCGAGAGATGCGTAGGGAGCGGAGGACGGCGGTGATGAGTGATCGGAGGTAGCAGACGCCGGTGGCGATGAGCGATAGAAGGATGATCGGAAGAGATTCCGATGAGACGTCGGTGAGTTGGTTTTGTAAGCCCATAGGGTTTGATGGTTTGATTTGGGGGAAATGGGGGTGGGGTGTGGTGGTTTATATACGCCTCGTTGTTGAATGTAGAATGAATACTCGTTTGGAGAATAAAGATAACGAGTGGGAGGGTTTTCGCTATTGTATGTGGGGACAATACACGTGACAAGGGTTGTTTTTATTCGTATATAACGACACTATAATCGTTTTTTAAAGATGTAAAAACGTTTGTTTTATGTTATAATTTTTATAGAGTAACGCCCGGTTAAAAAAGTGAAAGAAGGTGAAGAAAAATCAACAAAAGTAATCAAAACTTAAATGTTATTTGTTTTTTTATAGTAAAAATGTATGTAGTTTGCGAGTCACGTTTGTAATAGAAGATATGAAACAAAACTCTGCAGTTTGTAACAAGAAAAGTGTGTTTTAACGTCTGCACACTGCTAAAATCAACTAGTGGTAGCATACGACAATGCTGGACGATTGTGGTGATGGTAGACGGTGGATGGTGGTGGAGGCGGACGGTGGTGGAGGCGGACGGTGGTCGTGGTAGATGGTGGTGGTGGAAATGAGTGGTGGTGGGTGATGGTGTTTAATCTTCTGCATATTTTAGAAGACTTTCGAAGTGGTTGTGCCAAGTCTGCACAATGCAGATCTCGCGCAAACTTATTTTAATAATAGGTTTTTTAAACAACAAATACTTTGAAGACCTTAACGTGAGCGTGTGGTTTGCGCGACACAAACAAAAAAAAAGACCAGAAAAAACAAACACTCTAAAATACACCTTCAAGAAATTTTTTTCCTCCTGTAAATTAATCTCAAACATTGATTCTCTTATATTCGTCGGGCGAACAAGTCGGTTAGGAATTAGAACGTAAATGAAATATTAGAATGTGGAAATTAGTTAAAGAGTTCACTGTGTTTTATTATCGTAAGATTATTATTTTGGTGCGAATATAAAGACATAATGACATTATATACGCACGTTTTATAATATAAACATTTAGTTATGGTATACAAATCACCACCCTTTGCATTACTTTATTGTCTCTACATCTCTCAAAATGTTCATGTTCACTGTATATTTATATATCAAATTATGAGAGTGTAATTTCATGTTTTGTGGGAAAAAATATCATTACCTCAAGAACTAAAAAGTTATTTGTATGATATTTTTATTGATAACAAACTCACACATTCATACTTCAACATATTTATATATAGTTATCGTGGGTATAATTTATACGTTTTCAATATTAAAGCTTTTTGCATGTGGGACATGGTTCATGAGTATAATATATATAATGGAAGGTTCATGTTATATCCTATTATCCTTCTATAAAATTATAGGCTGGTAGGTACATGAATATCTCAATTAGCGTAATTGCAAGTCGTAATTATTTAGCAGTAATTAGTTAAACTGAGAATTAGGATCGTTGTTAATTAATTACGAGCTAATTAATAGTCCGTCACAAGTTTTTTTAAGAACAAATGTACGATCCTGTTTCGGAGGATATGTTATTTTAATCGGACCCACTTATTTGTTTTTCAGCCGAGACCGCACCCCCAACCTCCACAGAAGAAAACTCAAAAAACCCTTTGGCTCAACTCTAAGCATTTTGCTTAGAATGAGATTTGAACCCATAACCTTCTTTTTATTACATGTTATATGTACCTCATCTTAACCGGTTAGGCTAAAGATTATCGGCAGTCTGTCACAAGTAACCTGTGCGTTTTGAAAGAAACAAATAGAAGTGATAAAAATCTAAGTAAAACTAGTTAAATCATCATGTCTTCTTCTTTCATTGATAGCCCTGAAATTGTTATCGGTTATAAACAGTAATTGTCACAAGAATCTTGGACATTGTCATAGTTGATTATTAAATTAATTAATTAGTGAAACCGATGGTTTGGACGGTGGACCAGAAAGAGATTTTCCCTTGATTCTCTCCTAATCATATACAACTTATCACAATTATTAAACATCAATAATTTATTTAATCATAGTTGCATTTGTTTATTTTCGATGCTTATTTTTTAGTCGGACGAAGATTTGATTCAAAATTTCCATGTCTAGTATTTAATTAATTGATAATATTTTAAATTATGAATCTCCAGTTGTATTGATAGTTCTGACACTTTAATAGTTCTAGTTAATATATATTGACTCGGTCTAAATATCAAAATATTGATAAAGGGATCCGTGAGGTCGAAAAGCGATTGACATTGAAATACGTGCGAAAACGCATAAAATAGGGGAGGGAGATCATAGGGTACAAGCAAACAATTAGCGTTAAAACATGGGAGCTCGTGACATGAATTGCAATAATATTGACGAAAGCGTCGTCGTCGTTAGAAAACACGTGGACGTTTCTGCTCGAGGTTCGACAAACGCCTTAAAATCATTAAATTTTATTTTAGGGGGCCAAAATCGATGGACGCTAGCTCCCACGTCTGGGATACTTGCATGAAATGAAAACATCAAATTACAATTTTGGTGTAGAAATATAATATAAGTACATTTTTGTGATTTTTGCCTGGCCTTAAAATGATGTTTTTTTGTCTCTCGTTTTTTTTTTCTGAACAAATCGAAGAATGGATCGAGCTTAAACATTTTAATATTTTTTAAATAATTTTCACAGATAGCCTCTCAGTTAAATTTGGATCAAATATACGCGATTATATTACATGGGATGAAAGTCGGCAGGTGTGTTTTTTAATTCATATATAAATTTATTTAAGAACTTATGATAAAGACTAATTGATCCATATGAAAAATGTAATATATATTATGATAACGATACGCACTCGTTATTAATTATTATATTTAGAATTCTCAAAAATTAAATTATATTAAATGCGTTCTATCTAATTTAATCAGCTAATTAGTTAATGTTTAGTAATATATAAACAAGATGAAAGTTCCTTTATCGGGTCAAAACAATAATTCAATTTACTAATTAAACTAACATAGTATTTATATAATTAATTTTGAGTCTTGTTTTGTTTATGTTTTTCTTGAATAGCAGCACCTAAAATTTATATGATCTAATCTTGATTAAATAAATGAAATAATAAGCATTATTAAATCATTGATTGTTTTACTTGTTTGTTAAATTTAATTCTTTATTTAGAATTATTTGAGCCTGATTAGAATTAGTATATGTTTATCATAAATAGAGGGTTAACAAGTCTTTGTATGTGTTGTTTGTTCTTAATAAATCGATGTTTATCGTGTTTGTTCGATCCAATATTTCAACAATTGGTATATGAGCTTGGAAGGTAATCATGGGAGGAAGATGACATGAAGATCGAGTAAAAGGAAGATTGAAGGTGTTATGTGTCGGTCAAAGATCAAAACCAACGAAGATGTTCTTTGTTAGCCAAGATGGAAACGTTTTGTGTGAACCTACAAGCAAATGATTCTGTGTAAGAATCATTCAAAAGATCATATACTTGTAGAAAATAGTATTGACATGCTACATTAATTGGAGTCTTGGAGGAGAGTTTTGATGCCTTAATTGATAAATAATGACAACATAAATCATAGTATCACACTAACATATGCCACAATCTAATGTACATGCATTCAAAGACATCATGATCCACATGAGATCGCAAAAGAAAAGTGACTGCCATGATATCCGATAGGGGTGAGCAGATAACTGATTTAACTAAATCATAACCGAATTAACCGAACAAAATTAACCGACATTTCGGTTAAGGCATAAAGATTAACCGCACATTGTGGTTTTGTTTCAGTTTTAATGTGAAAATTAACCACATTAATCGCACTGAACCGAATGTTATTAATGTATAATAAATTTACAATACTTCTAATGCTTTTACTAGAATTCCATATGTTCATACTTTTAATTCTCATTTATAAAATATATTTACATGGTGGATTCTGTTATGTGTTGAAGAAACATCTTAAATAAACAAAAACAATGCAAAAAGCACGCACACATTGTTTTATGCACACCTTGACTTCGGTTTTGATTTTGGCAAGACCTTAAAAACAAATCATACCGTGCACACATTTATAAATTTGGTCCAAACCTAGCTTAACCATAATTTATAAGTTAATATTTTGGTTTAAAAACATATGTTTAATATATTGGTCAATTAACCGAAATTAACCATAATCGGTGGTTAACCGAAGTGTGGTTAACCAAAGTTTCGGTTGCGGTTACGGTTAAAAATATGGTATTAACTGAACTTGCGGTTTCGGTTTCGAAAATTGTATTACACTAAAAATCACTATATTTTCTCTTTTATTTTTAATTAAATAATACTTTTTATACCCTTATCATTATTTTTTTCTCTCTCATTCACTCACAACTATTTTAAAAAATATTAAAAAAAAACTATAATGATTGAACAATAATTTTTCAAATATACCAATCCATAATAATATTTTATCTTTTCCTTCACTCACAACCACTCAAAACCATTTTATATAATATATCAAACACACTTATATAATTTTAAGGACTCCACTATTAATGCTCTAAGTTCATTATTTTTATACATATAATTATACTAAAAATTACTACATTTTATCTCTCATTTTCAATTAAATATTACTTTTTATATCATTATCATTAGTTATTTTTCTCTCATTCACTCACAACCACTTTAAAAAATATTAAAAAAATTATAAAGATTAAACAGTGATTTTTCAAATGTACCAATCTACAATAACATTTTCTTTCTCATTCACTCACAACCACGCAAAACCATTTCATATAATATACCAAACACACTCACATATTTTTAAAAAGTCTACTGTGAATGCTCTTATATCACTAGTGTAATAGAAATTTCATTTACGAAGATGTTTGAAATAAAATAAAGGTCTGAAATGAATGGGTTAATATAAACTCTTATCTATACTATATTAATAAGCATATAAGATGGTAACTTACTACAATCTCTTAAATTTTAAGAACTTTACATGTTAAGAAGCACATTGTACAACCATTTAAGCACAAAACCTCATCTTGTAAACAAAATGCGTCAACCCCTTGTTGTCCAAAGAGGAAAGTTTTTTCTTCCATTTCTTCCCCCTTTGAATCTGACAATCCTTCATCCTTCCTTCTCAACATTGAATATAGCCAGGAATACCAAAGAAGAAGGACTTCAGCTCTTCTTTTCTAAGCTTCTGAACCATGTATACTCTAAGGAGGATGAATGGTGTATTTGTGCACAAATGGCGCACAATGAAATCTCAAATATCCCGAATTTAAATTTCAAATCTTTGCTGGAAAGTCACATCTTCTACACTTTTATGAATTTTGAGAGTGAGACCTTAGGTAATTGTTTTTTCGTTTTGATTTGTTGTTTTACAGTTTTGATTTATGTGTTTTTTTTTATTTTGCAGGTTGTATTTGCATATCAATCTTCTATTTGAACCCATCTATGTTCTTAATATTAGAGGTATGAATTCTCATAACCATTTAATTTTATGTTTTGTATTGTATGTAAATTTGTGTATTTATTGCTTTATTATAAAAACCATTGATGGGTTTATTTTTGATATTTGATTTAGGGTTTTGGTTCACTTTCAGTCCAACATTACTCTGTAATAATTAAAAAGAAAGTAGAAAGTTTGAGAGATGGGTTGAGGGGTGTTTGGTTCAGGAGGTGGTGACAAATTTGAAGAACCCCTTCAACCTTCTCCCTGAAGCTAAACTACCTTCAAATCTTTTTCATTTCAGGAGTACTTTTGATTTTAGGGCTAAAAGGAAGATGACGATGGATTGCTTATAATGGTGTAACTGGGTACCATAAGGTCTATAACTTATATTGATTTAGTCGTGAACTTATGAAGCTTTGGCTTTATTCTATTCCATTTCTTGGTTTTTGGGTTTGTTTTCACAGGTCTATGAACAAGTCTAGATGCATTTCTTAAGTCATCACATCTTTGACATTTACTTTATGCACATTTGAATGATTTTTACGAATCTAAGTTTTATTATGAAGAAAGTACTAGAATGTAACATATATTTTTGATGATCTAATTCGTTTGGACAACAAGGGTGTTAATGATTATTTCAGGTTTGTGTTGGACAATGGCGGAGCTGACGATGTTTTCAAGTCCCGTGATGGACAACAAGTGTGCTGTCATGTTGACGATCTAATTTGATTTTGATTATTTCAGGCTTACAATTGTGTCCGATACGGGGAATAACTAAATGTGTTTGTAAACTTTCAAGGTGAATTATAGCAAGTATTTCATAATTTATTAAAAGGATTTTCATATTTGAGATATCCTTAACCGAATATATTTAACGGTTAAAAGTACAGATCTAATTGTTATCCTTTTGAGTTAGGTTTAAATTTGTCATCAACTAAATGTGATAATGTGTAAGTGACTTTTGACGAATTAGTAGCCAATGCTAGATCGTAAATAACTTAGTACAGATCTAATTGTTGGTTTATGTTAAAAGTTGCATCCTTTTAAAATTATCTTATTAACTTACTGTCGATGCTATTTCACATTCTAACAAGAACCACAATAAAATAAGAAGAATAAATAATTTTTTTTGTAGGGTATTAATTTGATTATAGTTGACATTAGATAATTTCAATCAGAAATCTGTTGTGGATGAAACAAAAAAAAACAACAAGATATGTCAAGTATCTTTTTAACATATACAGTTATGGTTTAATCTATCTATCTATACCTTGTTGATTTTAATAAAAATCATTTAATAGTTTGAACATTGTTTCTTTTCAGTGTCCAAACCTGCTCCGGTCAAAAAACAGAAAATGTAAGAAAGTCATGTTCAAGACGTTGAATCAATAAGAAAGGAAGTGATACACAAGAATTTCATAATTTTTATGAAGAATGGTGGTCGAAGTATGATGTTCAGGTCATTACGATGTATAAGGCTTATGACAAAAATTGATCTAATCACAATGCAAGTAGTTGACATGTGGATATCTATTTTTATATTACAATGTCCATAACTTGTATTTTCATATTCGTGTGTTTGGATATTTTTTTTTGTAAAAACGACTGATATTGTTTTGTTTGTTTGTTATTATTTAATTCAAATCGATGAGGCTTGTGGCATAGATAGACAGACTACACTGATATACGAATAAAAAAGTTAAAAAAGCATTGTGGTATACAATAGATGTCATGATAGTATTCGTTAACTAATAGAAAACAGAAGTATTTATGAACTAACAAAAAACAAGTATCACATTATAAATTGTCACCGTCGCTGCATTGCGCGAGTTTCTTACTAGTGCTAAGAGAAACCCATGTGCCTACTAAAAGTGCATCGTATATCTTCTAATACAAACACTTGTATTAACAGCGGTGGATCAAAGGCTTCTAGTGAAAGAAGGATAAAAGTTGGACAAGTTACAATGGGTGAGGTTAAAACGATTTAGGTTAGGGAGAATACTTCTCATTAGTTAATTATGGGATTGAAACACGATTATTAATAACAATGAAGAAGTTTATACATGTTTCATTTGACTCAGTTAATATATATTAATATATTTAAATTTAAATATTTATAAAATATATTAAATGGGATTGAAACATTTTAAGTGATTTTATAAAGATAAGAAAGCTTTAAGTAACTTTAATAGAAAGCTTAAAAGAGTTGTTATTTTTCGGTTTATTCGGCGAATGTGAAGCGTTCTCAAGTAAGTTTGGGAGTAAAGTTTGTAGATATTTTTGGTGGGTCGTACTATTATTAATATTATTTTGTTCAATTTAGGAAGTCTTTAGAATTTATAATCTAAGCACAGCATTTGCAGCACGTATTTAAAAAAGTTTATTCAATTTTAATAATCTTATGTTTTATTTTTCGGCCGAGATTAAATCCAACTCAGTAAATGTTTACAGGTATTCCTAATTTTGAGTTTTATTTTTCTATAACAATCTCTTACCAACCGAGAGTTAACATTGTTAGTTTTTTGGTGATTTGGACTGTTTTTGTGGCCAAAACACTAAATAGAAAGTTGAAATCTATAATCAGGTTCGTCAATTTGAAACTTTCGCATCCAAAAACCCACCAATCTCTACCTCTTGATTTGAACCACCGAACTCGTTGAAGGTAGATTTCAGGTGATAATGGAGGCTGGACAATGAAAAACGGACCTAATTGAGATTAGGCGGTGCTGGAGTTGAAAATGTCTCAAAATTGGCCCCATTTCATCAAAAAACTAATGAGTGTTAACTATCAGTTAGTAAGGGATCATTGATGGAAAATAAGTTCGAAGTGATTGTAAACATTTCTTGAGTTGGGATTAATCTCGACCAATAAATAAAAGTTAAATATTATTAAAATCCAAATACCCTTTAAAAAACAAGTTAACAATAAAAATTTTAATAAGAGAATGTAATGAGCATTCTAACCCACTTTCTATTCATCTTTATAATTACACTAAAAATCATTATTTTTTCTTTATTCTTTTCAATAAAATAATATTTTTTATACTTTTATCATTATATTTTTTCTCTCTCATCCACTCACAACCACTTTTAACAAATATTAAAAAATTAACAGAGATTAATAATATTTTATCAAATATAAAAATAAACAGTAACATATTCTTTATACTCTACTCACAACCACTAATAAACATTCTTTATAAAATAAAAAAATGTTCATAAATTTTTAAAGAATGGGTTTTCAATGCTCTTACACAATCTAAAATATCCTATTAAATCAACCATGGTAACTATTTTTTATTACTTACTAGATTACAAAATTCTAAAATTGATATATCAACCCATTTCTACAATGTAAAATTAATACGCAAATTTAGATTTGAATATAATAAAAAAGTTGTCGTTACAGTAACATTATACGCGTTAATCAAACGTCTTCCTTATCTTTTTTATTTAAATTTACTACCCTTCCATTCGCTTTTGAATGCGGAAGAATGTTCGTTGATGGTGCTATCATAATGATATTTCATACTAGTAAAGGGTTTACGTTAATGTGGGACTAACCCATTTGGTAGAGGTTTTGTCTTTTAAAGGGGAGGTCCTGGGTTCAAACCCAGACATAATATAACTTGATGTAATTTAAGAGTAGGAGTACGATATATTTGCCGTTAAAAAAAGGGTTTATTAATATAGTTAATATCCAGCTGAACCAATCATATCAAAGTTAATTATTTATACATTTATTTATTGGGTCCACAGAATAATCTTATTGGTGATGTTACATTTCAACAGTTACATTTCAACAATTAATTAATTTCGCCTTTATTGTGCCAGGATGTTTCTAACTGCACAAGAATCTTATTCAATTTCTTATCTTTATTTTATTTTTTTAAACGGTAGATGTGTTACTATGCTGCGAAAGATATGCGTAATCGAGTTCATCTAATCGTTTTTCAGCCGGATCACACTCCCAACCCTCTCAAAAGGAAACTCAATATTGACAAAACCAACTGACTCTATTTCTGATCTAAGTTGTATATTTTATTTTTGTGTTTTTAATGAGACCGTTGTTGTTAGAAGCTTTCATTTTATTCTAAACACTACATGTTTAAATGTTATAAGATGTATATGTAGATGGTTAGAAAATAGCTAGATTGATAAGTTTATAATTTTTTAGATTTTTTTACATATTTGAGAGTGATATTTTAGGTAGGGACTGCTGAACTGATAACAATTAGACATAAACATAATACAAGTTTTTGCTTTGTATGGTTTTAGCTACATTATTATTTTTTGAGCTTAATTTGAGATGCAATATTTTCCAGTTTGCTTCTTATCGTTAATAAAACTTAGTCCCAATCTTTAGTATAAATATAATTCAGTGAATGTGAAAAAATAATTGAGAAATTAAACGCCTTCAAGAGAAGATGATTAAGATATTTAAATTTGATGTCTACGCATCACCTATTTACGAAATGTTAAAAAAGCATCTAGCATCCTATTTCAAAATGTTGTTTATTTACAACAAATTAATGTAAATTGTCTATGTATTTGCAACGTGTGGGACATCATAAGATATTCACACGAGTCACAAACTTTTATAGCTTTCATTATTCCATCTCAACTGCAATAGATAGTTAACATACATGCAATGGATGACATCTGAGATGCAGTGCTTTTCAAGTTGCTTTGTATTGTTTATAAAAACCTAGTCCTAAATGTTTATTTTTATTATTAATATAATTAATCGAACATGAAGCAGTGATTGAGAATGTAAAAGCATACATGAGAAGATGGTTAAGTTGTTTAAATTTGGTTTCTACGCGTCACCTATTGACGAAATGTCACAAAAATCTAACAATCCGTTTTAAGACATTCACATGAGTCACAGACTTGTGTGGTTTTCACCATACCATCCCTACTCCATTAGACACCAAACATAAATGCAAGGGATGACATTTGAGATGCAATGTTTTCCAATTTGCTTATTTTCAATAAAAATCCAGTCTCCAATCTTTATACTTAGTATAAATATATTTACTTGAACATGATAAAATAATTGAAAACCAAAAATCCTTCATGAGAATATGGTTAACTTATTTAAATTTAAACACCCATTTCAAAATATTGTTTCGTCACAACAAATGAATGTAAATTTATATGTATCCGCAACGTGTTTGACATCATAAGACATTCACACGAGTCACGTACTACTATGGCTTTCAACATACCATCTGCAATGCATTAGATATCAAACATAAATGCGAGGGATGACCCTTGTGCATCTTTTTTTAGGTTGTCTGAGTTTCTTAAAATGGTAATTTTTATATATTTTAAGTAGACGGATGTAAAATCATATTTAAACTTAATTTTTAGATATTTCAAGAAAATGTTTTAAGAGAACAAAAGAATAAAACAATGTTCTTAGCTTGTTATATAAAGCCATAATCAAGAAAAAGACAAAGGCACACGTTATTTGGTTTTTGTGAAATTATCCAAACCGCTAGATGTTTAAACCACATTGATAAATCATTAAATTGTATGTAATGAGAACCTAATAACGTTTTGGGCTATATGGGCCGGATTACGAGAAAAGGGGTTATTGGGCTGTGTATATGCTTATACTGCTGGGTAGTCATGCACAAATCGGGTTTTGGGCCGGACCCGGAACCAGGTTCAAACCGGGTTCGGTCCAGTCGGGTTTTTTTGTACCCGGGTATTGGTGAACCCGGGTACGAACCCGGGTCGGGTTCACTTGCGGGAAAACCCTGCCCGCTATACCCGGGTAGGGTCGGGTCGGGTCCGGAACCGGGTCCAATACCGGGTTTAGTTTATTTTTTCTAATTTTTTTTTATGTCCAATACCGGGTTCAATATCGGGTCCAATACCGAGTTCACTTCGGGTTTAGACCGGTTCGGGTTTGGGTCGGATCCGGGTAGGGTCGGGTTTTAGAAATTCAAAAAAAACCCAAACCGGGTTAAAACCCGCCGGTTTATTCCGGGTACACCCGGTACCGGGTTGTACCCGGACCCCGGTCCGGGTCGGGTCCGTACCCGGTTTTTTTGTGCAAGTCTACTGCTGGGTTGATTACTTGATATTATGGTAGTAGCTCACTATATATGGACTTTGGTAATTTGTTATGCTATATTGATATAAAAAATTATAAAGTGACCAAAATATATGACTACGAAAATGCATGTAAATCATTTATAATTTGACGCATGGTTTATCAGCTCTATATTTTTTTTAACTAGCGTTCAAACCTCGGGCTACGCGGCAAGACTAGCGTTTTTGTGTGCTTGTAGGCGTAAACGCTAATACATTAGAGATGTTACTTTTTTTAATGTTAAAATGAGAGAAGAATAAATTATATTGACCTTATAGTATAAGCAAATGTTAAAAAAAATTAAAAATAAAAAAACAACCAATAGTGAATAAGTGCCATTTACCCTAATTTGAAGTGTGTACATTTTGACTCGCAACTCATATTTTGATGAAACACTTGGACGCATAAACGCTAAAACCCTAGATTCATACTGATCGCATACGTGTAGCGAACAAAATGTTTGTAAAAGGGCTAATTTTAATAACGTTCCACACACGTTTCAAAAGATACGTATAAATAAAGATATATAACTACAGAAAAACAAAACTCCTAAACAAATACGAGTATACAATGAATACATGGCTATAATCTTTTTACTAACGACCAGACAACTAGTAAAATACTAAATTGTAATTTTAAAATCATAAAATCACGAGTTCAAACCGTAAGAAAAACATGCTCTTAAACAAAAATGTAGATTAAAGTTTCCGTATCTTATATAAAACAAGAGCAAAAAAAAAATGTGTGTATTCTATTACACAAATAATAGAACATAATTAATTATAAATTCCCGCGTTTCAGATCAAAATACAAAAAACCTGCCGCCTGAATCTTCTCTTCTTGTTATCCTCGAACAATTTTGGGGAAATTTCGGCTTCACTAACATTCACACATTTCTTCACTGTATCCACACCATCGGAAAACGCTGCGATTCACCGAAGGTATTGTTTTCGTGAATTCGTCGTTTAAATTGGGTATTTTAGGGTTAGGGTTTTGATTCGAAAGTGATTCAGATTGATATATTGTTTCAGATGATCCATATCGTTCTTGAAATCTTTTATTATTGTTAAAATTTGTAAATTGACGTAGATGAGCATGTTGACCCAACGAATTGCTTCCATTTCCCGATGGGTTATTGGTAATTTGGTACTATTTTGATTATAAGAAACTAAAGGGATATAAATCTGTCAGACTTGTATTGTGTTTCTGAACATATTCGAGGAAACTCGAGAGATCTGTTTCTATAATATCAAGATTTGGTGTTTACATATGCTGTGCGAAACCTTGACTAAAATGTTGAAAACTAGGTTTATTTAGGGTGGGAAAACCTGCTTACAACACTAACTAGCATGTGTTATTGTGTAATTAATAATTAAGATGTTGATTTTCAGTTAGTGAGTTGTGGTGGCAAACTGTTGATAACAACAGGCTCTTGCTTCAATCATGGCTCGGTATTATGATATTGATGACATCCTAGCAGATGAAGAGGTTTGAACTTCTTTCTGCCTTTCAATTCTGCATTTGCTTGACTGTTTGTAAGAAACTTCACATGTCTAAAGTGGTGCCTGTTTTTCATAGCTTGTGCCCGCAGTGTTCTTGGAGGCGGTAAATGGAGTTGGTTTGTTTGAATCTAACGAAACAAACAGGGTAAGTACTAAAAATACTCAATTCAATATGTAGATGCTGCTTTGATTACAAGAAACTAAAGATATTGGGAACCGTCACACTTGTATTATGTTTCTGAAACTTGACATTGTTATAATCAAAACAGTACTAATAACTCTTTAACAATGGAGTTGGTTTGTTTGAATCCATTGACACAAGCTGGGAGAATCTTAATAAATTTCAATTTGATATGTTGATCATTTTAACAGTTTTCTACTGCTAATATCTACGATAAAACAGGTAGAACCCAGGTCAAAGGTAGAATTGCCATTCTGGCTTGCTAGTGAATTGCATCTGAGACAGGCAGCTTCTGTCAGCGTTCCTCCATGTTTCAATAAAAAGTGATAAGCCCAACATTACCTTCCTTTGTTTTTGCTTTGGGTCTCATGATTTATGTTTATGATGGGCCAACAGTATTAAGGCCAGTTCTTATTATAATTATGTATCTTGTTTTCATGCCAGAACTCGAGAAGAAATTGGAGCTGATGGTGCACATGTGGATTTAAGATCTCGATGTTCGTATTTTTATGAGTTAGGATGCAAGATAGTGCAATTGTGAGTATTAATTCTTGCTGTCATTGAAGACTTTATTTTGTTTAGATTTTGTATTATTAGTGCTGCAGATTTCATCTTTACGTTTTGTTTATCGCTAAATGGGTCAGGATTGGTGACAAAACTATTGGATCTCTACTGTTGGTTGCTTTCCAGACAAGGTATAAGGAAGTTTTGATCAAGGCACATACATCAGCATCTGCACTGGCCCCCAAGTTTCTATCACTATTAACAAAAGAAGAAACAAAATGTGAGATTTGGACACGCCCTTTTTCTGCTTCCAATATCTAACTTAACATATGAATATAAATGACTTTAAAAATCTTCTACTTTTCTTGGTGTTGAAGTGTATGAAGCTGCTAAGTCATCAACTGCAGCATTTAAGACGTGGCGAATGGGTGGATCGAGATTTCAAAAAGCTTCTGTTCTTGGTAGAAAGAGGAAACCAATTGGTGAGTAGGTGAACCAAGTGCTTCTGATTAGCCACTTCTCATGTTATTCACAGGCTCATGGTTCGGTCCGGTAGCGTAGTAGTTTGGTGCATTATTTATGGTTGTAGGTTGAAACAATACATGTGGTGTGTGCATTAATTCGATCTATGGTATAAAGTATAAAAAAAGGGTCATAGTTCACAGAAAAATCATCATTAATATTTTGTTATAATTTAGTTTTGTTTGGTTTTTATTTTTCACTTCTATTAAATCTACATCGCTAGTATTTTCATCGAATTTAACGTTTTAAGTTAAATTTTATATTTTATTCTACTAGTGGTGTGTTTGTTATTTGGCTCAATGTTTTACTAATTATTATCATTTATAAAGACTTTTTATGTAATGTTTAAAATTCCATTTGGGATTTACAAGCTTCCATTTTATTGGAGTTGGTTTTAAATTGTGTTTGGGAATAGTTTTTAATATAATAAAACATGTAAAAATGTTTTTTTAAGAGATTGGGGACAAAATTCAAATTGCTCAAACTATTCAAATTAACCATACGTGTCATTATATTTTTAATTAAATTTATTTAAAAATGCTCAAATAGATAGTATTGTAACTTAAGATACCTAAATCATTTATCCAAATTAAGTTAGTCAAAAGATGTAAAAAAAATTGGGTTGTAGAAACCTATTTAGCAAACCAGTAACTTTGCAATGATGATGTTGAAGAAATTGATCTACCCGAAGAGGACATCAAAGAGTGCCCCGAATACCTTGAGTAATTTTGTAAATGATATCAATTACATGTATTTTATTAAATTATACTATAAAGTATAAACCAACCAATATATCTTATAAAAAAATCTAATAATAATTGAAATTCGTCAACATAAACACACCATTCAACATCAAAGAATGAAGACATTCAATAAAGCAACAAAAATTCATTATCAATGGAACAAGTAACGCACGATATGTGTTTGTAGCCTCCATTATTATCCCATTTCCATTTTCACGATAAAGAAAAACATTTGTTGTGACATGATATCACCCTGATCAAAATCAACCAATCCCAAATCCCCCTCACCCTCACCCTACGACGAAGTCTAACACTCTTCATCCACCTTCTCACCAACTGCTGTTCGATTAATCCACAGGTACATACCAATACATCATAGAAATCACAACACACACACACACACACACACACACTTGTTGAATTGATGAAGAATTGAAGATGGTGGGGAATGGGAAGATAAAGAGATGGAGGTTTCTGCTAAACAAGACGAAATCGGAGAAGAAAACGAAGCCTCTTGATGAATTCATATGCCCGATATCTGGTTTGTTGATGTTTGATCCGGTGATTGTTTCATCTGGACAGACGTTTGAAAGGATATCTGTTCAAGTATGTCGTGAGCTTGATTTTGTTCCTCTTCTTCCCGATGGATCTAAGCCTGATTTTTCGACTGTTATAGCTAATTTAGCGTTGAAGAAGGCGATTACCAGCTGGTGTGAGTCGTCAGGAACAGATTTACCTCGTTATTCGCCGGATTACAGCTTCGTTGAAGACTCCGTTAAGAAATTGATGTCGAATTCGAGTCATGATGAAGGTGATTCTAGGTTTAGGGTTTCAGAACGGGATTTGATTCAACGAATGACGGAGATGCCGGAGGTGATGTTTACACACGCGGCGACGCAGTTGAATCCTCAATCTGTTGATCATCGTCGTCACTTCTACTCATCGAGTTCAGAAGAATCGGTGATCGCTAACATTCCTGATACGCCACCGCTTCCGTTAGTCACTCGACCGTCGTGCTACTCGTCATCCCCCTCCGCTTCAACTTCCTCCGAAATCGTCGTAGACGAAGGTCACGAAACCCTAAACCCTAACTCCACAACCTCAGATGAGCAAAACTTCTGCACAAAGCTCCAAAGCCTCGACGTTTACGAGCAAGAACAGACTGTAATTTTACTAAGAAAACTCACCAGAACCGATGAAGAAGCTAGGGTTTCACTCTGCACACCGCGACTGCTGTTATCGCTACGTGAATGTGTGGTTTCGAGATACGCTTGTGTGCAAACAAACGCTGTTGCTGCTCTGGTGAATCTATCACTCGAGAAGATGAACAAAGTTAAGATTGTGAGATCGGGGATTGTTCCGCTGGTGATCGATGTTCTGAAGTCCGGTGTCGCTGAGGCTCAAGAACACGCTGCTGGTGCGATCTTCAGCCTCGCGTTAGAGGAAGAGAACAAGACTGCCATTGGAGTGTTAGGTGCATTGCAGCCGTTGTTGCACTCGCTGCGCTCCGATAGCGAGCGAACTCGGCATGACTCAGCGTTAGCTCTGTACCATCTGTCGTTGGTACAGAGCAACCGAGTGAAACTCGTTAAACTCGGAGCCGTTTCGACTCTGTTAACGATGCTGGAAACCGATCTAGCGGGGAGAATATTATTGGTGTTATGCAATCTAGCAGCCTCCAGCGAGGGTAAATCGGCTTTGCTAGACTCCAACGCGGTTGAATGTTTGTTTCAGAAGTTGAGGACTGAGAAAGGTGACTCGACCGAGTCGACTCGGGAGAACTGTGTGGCCTGTTTGTACTCACTGAGTCTTGGAAACATGCGGTTCAGGGGTTTGGCTAAGGCGGCTAGAGCGGGGGAAGTGCTCCCGGAAGTGGAGGAGAGGGGAAGCGAGCGGGCTCGAGAGAAGGCGAAACGTATGCTAATGATGCTTCGTGAGCGCGACGATGGCGAGGTGGGTAGAGATTGGGAAGCTTTGTTGGAGGGAGTAGTGAGTCGAACTCGGTATGGAGGTAACTCAACTGCATTCTAATGGTTTAGTGCAAGAGTTAGTATGATGTAAGTTAATTTTGAGTTTTAATGGTGTATTGCAATGTTGATTTTTGCTAGGGTGTTAGGAATTTGTAAATAATAATTTTTTTGTAATATTGCTTTTAACTTTATTGGTGATTGATCTGCAATTGGTATTTAAATGAGAGGAGTGTACATACAAGTTTACTGTATAGTTTGTTTGATCTTATAGGTTTTATAAATCTTGTTTGGAAAAATGATAGTATGTAAAATGGACTGATTGAATGTAGTCAAGAGTAAACATTGGGATGTCTCTCCATAGAGATTTAAATATAATTTGTATTTGATTTGTTAGTACATTCTTGAGATTTGTTAGATAATTATGAAAGTAGGTTTCAAACTCACATCCTTAATAACTAAGGCTATTAGACATTCAAATTTGCTAAAAGAGGTTTTATTATCGTTTCAAACTTCTTTGGTTTAATCAAAACTACCCTCAACATTCCCTAATCATAATTGGATTAGGCTATTAGTTGTCGAGGGCGTGACTCACGCGGCTGCGCACTCTTGTCGCGATATTGCAGCAGGGGCGCGACGGGATCACGATGGGGGTGGCGCAATGTGGATGGAGGCCCTCACTAAAATACGTAGATAGAGCCCCTCCACAACACAAAACCTTGGTGGATGCTTTAGGTCGCGCTTAAGATTAAACAATAGATGTTAGAAGGAAAGTGATTATTTTGATTTTGCTATTTATAAAGAAAAATTAACCTTGTAAAATATTATATTTTATTTAAAACATAAGTCATAATAAATAATATATAATATTATGAATTATTACCATGACAAGTGGATGAACTCTTTATCAAACTTGTAGATAAGTTTACTATGCTACTTATCTACCAAAATACTACCAAATTGATTGATCTTTGTAGTATAAATACCACCTCAATATAGAAGGGAAGATGTACCTCTTGTATACACTTTCATAAGTTATAAATTTCTCTTCTTCTTGCTCTTGCAATTCTCTTTAAAGTTCTTAAGGTTATAACACTAATCTTGTTATAATTATTGTGATATTATAACACGTTATCAGCACGAGAGCTCTTAAACTCTAATCAAGAAGACTAATTGAGCACAAAGTCATCTACTAATCAAGGTAAAACCTTCATTAAGTAATACTATATAATATCTTATATTGAGAAGATAACTAATATAAATAAACTAAGCATAAAAGAGATCTTATTATGGACATTTTGATAACCATGGGGCTACTAACAACTTAACTTTTATTTATGCATCTAACTTCTTGATTATGCAACTAACATTTTATCTTATGTCAACTAACAATCTATATTCGTTTACAATAAACAGATCATCTCGTTTCTCAAGTTTATCCAATAAAATTTTTCAAAGATGATACACCCGGTTTATAACTGACAACCATAATGCTTATTTTAATTCTTATTCCCATTGCTGAACTACCACCCGAAGAATTTAAACTTTTATTATTTATGTATTTGTTTATAGCTCTACCGCTTTATTGTATCGCAATGTTTATTGATATATATGGATTCTAATAATTATCTTACTATTTGCTTAATTCTTGTTTAGAAATCAAAATGTCGAATATTGCAAAAATTGAATTCCCTGCTCTTAGTATCAATGGAGAAAATTATATGCCTTGGACGGTCCATGTGAGAAGACATCTTAAATCAATGGGTGTATTAGAAACAATACAAGAGGGGAATGCTTGCTCAGAGCAAGACAAGGCGAAAGCCGATGTCTTTTTACATAAACATATTGATGAAATGCTGCAACTTGAATATTCAAATTGTGAGGATTCGTATGTTTTATGGAAAGACTTACAAAGCAGATTTGATCATCAAAGGGAAGTTCTATTTCCCACTGCTAGAGATGAATGGAACAATCTTAGGTTCTAAGATTTTAAAAAGGTAAACGAGTACACATCTGCTTTGTTCAGGATATGCTCGACCCTCAAATTTTGTGGGCAAACTGTAACCGAGGAAGATATATTGGAGAAAACTTTCTCCACATTTCATGCATCAAATATAAACTTGCAACAACAATATAGGTTGCAAAAGTTTAAAAGATATTCTGATTTGAATTCATTTCTCCTCATAGCAGAAAAATAATGAGCTCTTGATGAAAAATCATCAAGCTCGCCCCATAAGATCATTAGCAATTCCAGAGATAAATGTTGCTACTAAAAACTCTGGAAGAAAGTGGGGATGAGGTCGTGGCCGAGGTTCTTTTGATAAAATTTACCTTAATAACCGAAACCATTATTTTAAAGGTAATAATAATTACCGAGGTAACTTTTATAACCGTGGACGTGGTCATGGCCGTGGTAGAAATAAAAAAACAGTCAATTACCACGCCCCACAAAACAATTCCAACCAATACAAAGGGAATGAAGTTGGTAGGTCCGAAAACAATGGCACTTCCTGTATTAGTTGTGCAGCACAAACCACTGGTCGAAGGCTTGTCGCACGGCTCCACATTTGTGTGAACTATACCAAGTCTCTCTTAAAAGAAAAGAGAAGGAAGTGAACCATGTTGATAATTTTAATGATTTCAATGTTGAGTTGAACACTGCAGACTTTGACATAGACCTTTGAAACACATGTTGCTTTATCACAATAGTTATATACAACAATTAAATATTTTTCTATCTCTAACCATGTATTTTTCTTCATGTAATGTTTTCTTTCGATTAAATAAAGTTTTTGTTAAAATATAACAATGTCGTCGTTATTCACTTACTATTTTTCTTTATACTTTCAAGATTAAAATGAACATCACTAGAGCGCAAGATCAAACAAAGAAGCATATATATGTATAGCGGATAGTGGAGCCACACACACTATACTTAGATCTAAAAAATATTTTTATGAAATTAAACCAACAAAAGGAATCGTTAATACAATATTAGGCCCTACAAACCTGATAGAAGGAGTGGAAAAAGCTAATTTAGCATTACCAAATGGTACAAAGCTTATTATAAAAAATACTTTATTTTCCCTAAAATCAACAATAAATCTATTGAGTTTCACAAACATATATCATAATGGATATGATACTCAGTCAAAGACTGTTGATAATGAAAAATACTTGCATATCATAAGCAAAGATCAGATATTAGAAAAATTACCAATGCTTCAATCTGGTTTACATTATACACATATTAATGTGCCTCGGGCATATATGGCAATTAAGAAAAAAATTTGTGATCCTGAAACACTTAACTTTTGGCATGACAGATTAGGTCATCCAGGATCTACAATGATGAAAAGAATAATTGAAAACACTCATGGGCATCCATTGAAATATCAAAAGATTCCACAATCGAATAAAATTCCTTTGTGTACATCTTGTTCTCTTGGGAAATTAATCACAAGGCCTTAGCCTGTGAAAATTAAAAAAGAATCACCTTTATTTCTTGAAAGAATTCAAGGAGATATATGTGGGCCAATTCATTCACCATGTGGATCATTTAGATACTTTATGGTTTTGATAGCTGCATCAAGTAGATGGTCTCATGTCTCTTTGTTATCAACTCGTAATGTAGCATCAAATTACGAGCATATTTTCCTGATTATACTATTAAAAGGGTGAGACTTAATAATGTTGGTGAATTCATATCACATGCTTTTAATAATTATTTCATGTCTGTGGGAATTATTGTTGAACACCCTGTTGCTCATGTACACACACAAAATGGCTTAGCTGAGTCGTTAATCAAACGTCTACATCTAATAGCTAGACCATTAATAATGAGGACAAAACTCCCTGTGTTTATTTGGAGTCATGCAATTCTTCATGCTGGATCACTAATTCGTATGAGACCAAGTGCAAATCTTAAATACTCTCTGTTACAACTTGTTTCTGGAAATGAGCCAAACATTTCACACCTTAGATTTTTCGGGTGTGCTGTGTATGTCCCTATTACACCACCACAACACACAAAAATGGGTCCTCAAAGAAGGTTAGGAATATATGTTGGATATGAATCAACTTACATCATAATATATCTTGAACCTTTAACGGGTGATGTATTTATAACACGTTTTGCTGATTGTCACTTTAACAAGTCAGTTTTCCCCGCATTAGGGGGAGAAAAGAAAAAAACAAGAAAATGATGTCTCATGGTATGTTCCTTCATTATTGTATCTTGATCCAGTAACTAAACAATGTGAGACGGAGGTTCAAAAGATAATACATCTACAAGAAATTGCAAATCAATTACCTGATGCATTTACTAATACAAACAGAGTTACTAAATCTCATATACCGGCTGCTAATGCTCCAGCTCGAGTTGAGATCCCAAATAAGCAAATAGATAACACAATGGCTCATGAATCACAAAAACGTTTGAAACGAGGAAGACCAATTGGTTCCAAAGATAAAAATCCTCGAAAAAGAAAAACTCATGAAAAGGAAGTTGACCATAAAGTGAATGATCTTAATGCAACGCTAAACACCAAATTCTCTCATGAGGAGGATTTGGATGAAAGTAACAAAGAAATATCAATTAATTATGGTCACACACATACCTTATGGAATCAAGATGAAATGGAAAGTATTGATGAAATATTTTCATATTACATAACAAATGACATCATGAGTGGAGATGATGATCCTGAACCACAGTCAGTTAGTGACTGTAAAAACAGACATGATTGGGATAAATGGAAAGGAGCAATGCAAGCTGAATTAGACATGATTGTAAAAACATTAAATTCTTCACTCACAAGCACTTAAAATATATTAAAACCATTATATGATTTAGAACAGTGATTCCCCAAAATACAAATTGAACAGTAAATTTACCATATCCTTCATCACAACCACTTATAACCATACCATATAATATAAAAAACATACTTACAAAAATATAAAAAATAAGCTGTGAATACTCTTAATGCTAAGTGATCCTCTTCCACCTAGGGGTTTGAGGATGATAACATATACAATCAAACTATTTTTCTCCATGCTTTCAATATAAAACTTAATGTTGGTTTTATATATTTTGCTCCATGCTTTCAATCTTTTGATAGTAATGGAAGTCAGTCAAACAATATTGTGTACTTCAATTTATATATGTTTTAATAATAAAGTTTAACAAATCTGTGTTTTATCTTTTTTATAACAAGTTTTGATACAACATGAATAAACAAGATGTTTCTATTAAATTGAATGGTTTATATAACTATGAGAGACTGAATTTAGTAAAATTGTTTAATATTTAAGATTCTTTTTATTTATTTCGCATGAAGCTTTAAATAAAAAACACACTCTTTCCCTTCTCCTTCTTCGTCTTTTTATTTGTTAAACCCTAATCACCCTGTTTTCTCGTTATTTCTCTATTAAACCTCGAATGCACCATCACATACCAGCAACAACAACTCACCATTGATTTTAATACATTAAATGTGAAAGATTTAATTTATTAGTTATTATAATTATTTATAGTTTTCATTTGAATATTTCTTTGTAACGCTATGTTCTCAAGTTTCATTTAAGAAGAGAAATAAAAAGAAACGAATGGAAAGTGAAAAAGAATCGTATTCATGAGTTTTTTTAAGAAGGGATGTGAAAAAAAACAAAAAATCTTTGTATTCCCAAACGTTTTTAAAGAAATAAAATAAAAAGAAATGAAAGAAAAGTTTTCAAAAATTATTTTTCTAACTTTCCTTCCAAAAAATATATATATAAAAGAAACACATAAAATTCTTACTATCTTTTCATCTTCTTTTAACTTCGAAACATGAAAATTTAATATGTATTTTTCTTTTCATTTGTTAATTTCATTTTTCTTTTTTTTTTCTTTTATTAAACTCGGGAAAGCAGCTTCAATAAATGAAAACACATGAGCAACCTTTTACGGACCTCACCAATCAACAAATCCTTCATCAGCAAAGCCCAACACAATGCGAAAACACGAAGGAGTCAAAAGGAAACCATCACCGGCGAAACCTAAATGCTCACCGGCGAAACTAGCCAGAAAGTCAACCGAACCCAATCCCAACGTCAACGACCCGTACCCGAACCATCAACGACCCACACCCGACGAATGCCGTACCGTTCGTGACGACCTCTTAGCTTTCCACGGGTTCCCCCAACAGTTCGCAAAATACCGACAACAAAGACTAAATGTTGCTTCAAACGGTGATGAATGTAGATCAACGCCGTCGCCGTCGCCAGTGCCGGAGGTTTCTCCGGCGGAAAGCGTTTTGGATGGGCTAGTGAGCACCATATTGTCGCAGAATACTACTGATGCTAATGCTCAAAGGGCGTTTTCTTCGCTCAAATCGGCTTTGCCTACGTGGGAAGATGTTAGTTAGAAAAAACTTTCTTGAAACCCTAACTATGTTATGCTTATGAACGTCATTACTGAAAATTAAGCGTATATGGTACGCGATTTTGCTATTGATTAAGTTAGGGTTAGTGGTGGAACTGCAAATTGCAAAATTGATGGTGCAAATTGATTTATACGATCAAACATACAAGTATAGTACTCTCAGGAGCAAATTTGGTTTGGATTTTGTTAATTTTGTAAGTGCTACAAATTCACAAATTCAGTTTTGAAGTTGAAGTTTAGCCCATATAACATCAGATTTGGAAGTATTTAATGGATTGATGATGTTTTTGTAAATTTGATACTGGTTTTGAAGTTAAAATTTAGGCCATTGAATGCTGGGTTTGTCTGTCTAATTTGAAGTGATTACTGTGGAAATGTTTTAGGTTCTTGCTGCTGATTCGAAGTGTGTTGAGAATGCTATACGATGTGGTGGTTTAGCCCCAACGAAAGCTTCATGTATAAAGAATATGTTGAATTGCCTTCTTGAGAAGAGAGGGGAGCTGTGCTTGGAATACCTTCGGGACTTATCAGTTGATGAAATAAAAACGGAACTTTCTCAGTTTAAGGGTATTGGACCTAAAACGGTATATTCTGATTCTAATTCTGTTATCTCTAGAACCATTTATTGATCATAAAATCTTGTGAGCTTTAGAATCACTTGACTTCCTTAACTGTAAAAATATATAGGTATCTGCAGTTTTGATAAATTACCTATTATAATCTCTTTTAAACAAATGATTCAAAGTTGCCACATTATCAATGACTGGAGATCATAAGAATAAGTGTCAAGTTCATGATGTGGGTCTTCAAATGATTGGCAGGTGGCATGTGTATTGATGTTTAATCTGCAGCAAGACGATTTCCCTGTAGATACACATGTAAGTTGACATTCAAACATTACAAGCACATGGTGCTTATTGGGGTTTTAGACTTTGGTTGATATTGAGATGTTTGCTACAGATTTTTCAGATAGCAAAGGCAATGGGATGGGTGCCCATAGAGGCAGACACTAAAAGGACATATCTTCATCTCAACAAGAGAATACCAAATGAACTCAAATTCGACCTGAATTGTCTCTTGTTCACCCATGGTAAGGCCTGCCGATCATGCGTAAAGAAAGAAGATAACCAGCTAAAAAAGGAATCTGGTTCATGCCCTTTGCTTAACTACTTAAGAAAAAAGTGAATTTTGTATCTGTCTAATATATTCATCTCACTTTGTTGAATTGTACAGAAAACTGAAGCTGAGATTTTTGGACGAGTATGATTCTCTTTTGCTTATTTTCATTCTCGTTATTTATATATGATATCGAACACTTACGGATTCATATGTGGATTCAGTTCGCGAACCCTGATATGCATTATACAGATCATCTCATATCCACATATGATAATGCACGTTAACGTGCGCGTGTGTGTGTGCTGTGTGTGTATTGTTTTCTTTAATGATTGGAACCTGTATAGTGGATATGACCAAAATATGGGGTTGATTAAATTATGGAGTATCAAATATAGCAAATCTTGATCATTAGTAAATAATGCCCAATAGTTATGAGTATTTCGCAGAATGTTCAGGTCAATCATCCAGCTGGAAAGATGGAGCATAAAAGTTCCTCACTTTTAGCTTTAAGCTTATAGTTTTTAGAATTAAGTATACTCTTTTACTTAGTGGCCTATATGGAGGTACCCATGTATCCATTTAGGAACTTTGTTAGTTGATCCGCAAACATCATCTTCCACTAGGAACTTTATGCAGGTTTTGTTCAGTTAGTACTTCTTAAATGTCAAGTTTGTTAAACATAAGATGGTTTGTCATGTGTTCTCAAAGAGCTGTAATTGAAGCACTTAAAAACTCTAGTTGCAGTTAATTAATAATCTCAGTGCCTTCCTGATAGGTGGCATTTCTAACCCTTTGTTAATCTTCATATTGTAGTTTGAGAGTGCCTATTTCTAGATATCAATGCGCTTTGATCCTTCCTCAAAAGTTGATCAATTTTGGTAACAAAAGTGGGAAAAAAGGTCTTAACTTTATGAAATCTTAATCATATATTAATGCAACATGTTTTAGTGCTTAATGTCGTGCATTGCTTATCCTCTTGCCTTCAAAACTATGTGCTTGTAACATACTTTCTATAAGTAGGTAGTCCTAAACATGTTGGAAGTGTACCATCTTAAAAATGAAAGCAGTTACCTCTAACATAAAATCACTTGAAACTAGAAAGCTAAAACTATTTGGATTTCTGATTGATCCTTGTGCAAAAGGTTCTAAGGATGGAGGATCCATCGAGGACGCAGGAGTTATCATCTCTTCAAGTTGCAAGAAATACAAATGTCAGTTTTGTTGTAAGAAGTTTGTGAATTCTCAGGCTTTGGGAGGTCACCAAAATGCGCATAAGAAGGAAAGATTGATGAAGAAAAAGATTGAGCTTCAATCTAAAAAAGCTAAATTTAACCTCTATTACGGGTCAATCCATGTTTCTATGTTATCTTTTGATAGTTTTTCATCATATTTTAGCTTCTATCACTCGGGTGACTATCAAAATATGAACTTTAAACCTACCCGCATTGTCAACCTTCCCTGTCTTACTTCGTGCTCCACGTTCCAGCAAGACGGTGTTACTTGCATGATGGGGAAAAATGGCACTTGTTGAAAGGTCTTTCTAGACTTTGGTCA
This sequence comes from Flaveria bidentis, assembly GCA_018326385.1. Taxonomy (NCBI): domain Eukaryota; kingdom Viridiplantae; phylum Streptophyta; class Magnoliopsida; order Asterales; family Asteraceae; genus Flaveria; species Flaveria bidentis. The sequence continues at coordinate 2,714 of BJCM01206695.1, read as the reverse complement.
CTGAAGTTACGAAAAAATGTCAAGGATTTGATTGTTGTTATGATGTTAGTGATGTTATTTCATATCATATATGACTAGTATTTGGAGAAAATAGATTTTATAGGTATATGTTTTTATTTTAGTATGTGCGTTTTGAAGTTTACCTGAATCAAGTGAAGTAGTGTGCCTCCTGATTCGTTCAGTTAACATGATTAGTAGGATTCTGCTTGAGCATGGACACATGCACAATGCAAGCTTGACTACATCTCTTATGTCCAATGATAATATGACTATGGATGTTGTAATCGGTATATCTGACTTCGTGAATTGATGGAACTCATTGGCGGCAGACACGCCTTTTGGTGCCTTTCACACACTGCAAGAAACTCCAGGGCAGGCTGTTTGCTCAAAACTCGACCTACCAATACACCTGAGAACTGATGGAAGAACTTTATCGTTTTTTTATAATGGCTTAACGGATTTGCCGGTCGAGGGTGGCAATTTTCAAGCAGTTTAGATAGAGTTGTGTTAAATGTATATATCCAACATTTTTACTTGTTGCACCATCTCTAAGTTGTCCCATAGTTATAAATTTTTGTTTTTACATTAACGACATTTTCTTATTTGATATTTTTAACAATCATGTTTGAAATGTATATTTAGCATGTCTTGTTTAAATAAATAAACATTGTGATATGAGGTTAAAGTATATCGGTTTCTCAGTTGATGCAAAAATAAAATCATTAAAGGTTGATTAAATTATTTGAATATGACCATCTACGACTACAAGGTAATATGCATTAAAAATTATCACGGGTGGTTTTTGTCATGTTTTGATTCATGTCTTGAATTTTTATTTATTTTATTTAATGTGTTCAAAATGATCTGACAATCAACAATTATAATTGACTCATAATCATACGTAACCGTAAAATATATTGAAATTAAAAAAAAAGCTTCACTTGATGCTTCCATTGATGGCATTTATGTAGAAAAAGGAGGTTTACCAAAATGAAATGGTAGACTCCCAATAATTTGATCATCACCAAATATAGATAAGCCAGGGTGCTTATAGACATAATTAGGGTTAACACTAATGGGTTTCGCTAGCTCACGTCTATGATTAACAATCGCTTATAACCGATTTCTCTAAATATACTTAAATAGAATACTAAAGAAGAAAACAAAACAAAGCCATACCCCGTAAAAAGCGAGTTTATTGAACAAATCTAAAATCATTTTACTTCTAATTTTTTTTAAGATAAAATTTTTAACACTTAGCTGTTAACAACAGCTAGCTCTAGGATTGATGTATTTCACATGTTTTCTAAGAAATTAAGCATCAATTGATTGGGGCGAACATCTTAAAAACAAAAGGTATTGCACTTGTTGGATCTCATAATTCCAACCCAACATGATCATTCTTTCTGAGCGATTAAAGAACCATTTTACGCCCATAAATTTAAAGCCTAAAATTAAAAAGAAAAAAGTTACTATTATTATATATTTTAAGTTAAAAATACATGTGACAATCCAATCAATATTTGTGTTTTTAGAGATAAATGAGAATGATAATAAAATGATTGAAGGTTTATCGATGTTGACTTACAAAGCTTGGTTCGTCGAGGTCGTTTTATGAAACTTGATTTATTAAAAGTTTATTAACTATTCAATGTTGATGGTTTCTTTTAAATTCATTAATTATATATTCTACTTTACAATTTATTACCTAATATACTAACTATTATTATCTAATCTTAATTACCTAATCTACTATGATTCTTTTGCCAATTTAACGTATTCTTGTCTGTTTTGGTTTTAATATATATTTACAGTTATTTTTTTATTTTAATCTATTGTTGTTAAATTGTTTATCATTTAATCACCTATTTTGCAACTGATTTTGTTTAAGATAATCAAGTAATGTTCTACCCTAAGTTGTTTTCTGTCAAACTATAAGCAATCTTGTTTATGTCATCAGTCCGAGGCGTAGGTCTTTAAGAATAATATATTGACGATTGACGAGGGACTTAAAACTTTGTTTTGCTTTAGGCCCGTAGAAACATTAAGCTGACCCTGTTTTTAAGCATTAAAAAATCCGATAATCTTTTTAGGTAGGAACATATGATGTAATTGGGTGTGGATCATTTAATTAGTATTATGAATTTATGATGCTAAAAGACGGGTCGTAGTTAAGTATGAGGGTAGTTTTGTAAAGTTGAGATAGTTGTGCATGAAGCACCACTTCGTACGTTTAGGTGGCAAGGTGAGTCATGCCAAACTATCAGGCACGTTAATATCACATTCTACCTAACATTTTTAAAGTGTGGTTTAATGGTCTTTGGACTCGTGTCTAAACTCTAATGTATAGATCTATAAGCTTGATAAATTGAATTTTTAACAACGTTAACACTATAAAGAAAACGAATATATAATAATTATTATTTATATTTTATGACAAAATCTCCCGATCTAAATATGATGATATGTTTAGTCTTTGACATACAAGACGAATTAATATATTAAAATTCCTAGTATTGTTTAAAATATACATACTTGTGGTTCACATAATAATTTTTTAAAATAATTTTACATAGTAAAAATAAAATTTATTAAGTGTTTTGATAAAACCATTTTTTGTTCTTGTAAAGTAACTTATCTTTTTATTAGCTGTTCAATCTTGTGAAATCTTTTTATAACTAGCTATTAAAAGTTTCTATTGCTAAATGACTATG
>BJCM01206692.1:0-11444 GCA_018326385.1 Flaveria bidentis | reverse complement strand
AAAAACGCTGATGAAGCATGTGTATATAAGAAGGCTAGTGGGAGCATCACCATTTTCTTAGTATTGTATATCGATGACATCCTACTATTTGGAAATGACATTCCAACCATGGAAGGTGTAAAAGCCTGGCTTGGAAGCTGTTTCTCCATTAAGGATCTTGGTGAAGCCGCCTATATTTTAGGAATAAAGATCTATAGGGATAGATCAAGGTGGTTGATTGGTTTGAATCAATTTGCATAAATTGATAACATCTTGAAAAGGTTCAAGATGGAAAACTCTAAGAAAGGTACCGTACCTATTCAAAGAGGAACAATATTGAGTAAGACTCAACGTCCAAGCTCAAAGGATGAGCAAGACAAAATGAAGGGAATTCCGTATGCGTCCGCTATAGGATCTATCATGTATGCAATGATATGCACTAGACCGGACGTGTCATACGCTTTGAACATGACAAGCCGATACCAACAAAATCCTGGAAGCAGTCATTGGATAGCTGTTAAGAACATACTTAAGTACCAAAGGAGGACTAAAGATATGTTCCTAATCAATGGATCTGGTGAGAAGGAGCTCATTGTAAAGGGTTACACGGATGCGAGTTTCCAAACTGATCAGGATGATTCACGATCACAATCGGGGTACATTTTCATCTTGAATGGAGTAGCAATCTCTTGGAAGAGCTCTAAGCAAGATGTGGTGGCATTATCAACTACAGAGTCAGAATACATCGCCGCTTCATTAGCAGCTCAGGAAGCTGCATGGTTAAAGAAGTTCATTGCTGACCTAGGGGTGGTCCCTTCCATTCAGAACCCCCTAGAAATTCCATGTGATAACGAGGGTGCGATTGCTCAAATCAAGGAACCCTGTGCACATCAGAAGACTAGGCACATTGAACGAAGATTCAACATGAAGTTGAAAAGGGAAGGATATGTATTCGCAAAGTTCACACGTATCAAAACATTGTGGATCCACTCACAAAGCTTCTTGAAAAGGCAAAGCATGAAAGTCATGCTTATGCCATGGGGCTTCAATATTCAAGTGACTGGATTTGATCATTAATTTCTTCAATCAGATTTTGTAACCCTTTATTATTTGAACGAATTATTCAGTTATAGTGATTCGTCTAATATTCCTATTTTGCATGTTTAAGATCCATGAGTAAATTATTTACTCAAAATGTCCGTAGTTGTTCGTGCTTGTGAGAACAAGTATGAAGGTAATGCTATTATGAACTTGGATTGGTAGATATTCATATGGATGAATATAGAGCAAAAGGTTGCTCCCAAAGTTCATAGGTATTTGTGGGATGCAAATATTAGACTGACCTGCATCTCAAATATTACTACATGGAATCTTCCTGATTGATCAAAAGTAATTTTGAGTAAACGTGAACATTATTTGGTGTCCTTTTACCTGAGATACATATTGGGTCTTGACATTTACCAAATATTATACTTTGACTTAGCTCTTCGCTGTTCTGAAACATTGCAGTACATAAGTCTGAGTTCAGGTATGATATAAGGTAATTGTGAGAGATGTATGTTGTCAAGATAGGATTTGTCCCTCTCATTCGTTGAGAGTAAGATGTCTAAGGCCTGAAAAGTTAGATCAATGGAGAATGATCACTCTGTGTCTCTAGGATTTAACATGACATCTGCGACAAAAGGATAAATGATTTATTCACCTAAATTATTTCAAGTATGGTACTTGAAGGAGATAATGTTATTGAATTGCACTTAGTCATACGTATTAAGGGTAGTAAACCGTTGTTAGGCGGTATTTACTGCTTGCATCAATCTTCTATGAATCTTGTGCAAGTGGGAGATTGTTGGATCTTGTATGCCCAAGACACATACAAGATTGATGTGGTTTGTATGTTATGATCCAAGTTGGGTCATACCCAATAACAAGCAATACAAACACCAATAAATGTTTATTTGTTGATGAGAACATACAAATAAACATTGACACCAATTTAGAAAATGGGTTTTTCTAAAACGTTGCTTTTGTAAAAGAACAACATTATGTGAAAATTTTGTTCATGAGAAATTGTTTGTTTCATTATTTAAGTTGGTGAAATAATAACAAATAAAAGTGTGTTATTGTTATAAAATTAAAAGAGGTTTTAATTTTATAAAGTTAAGAGTTAAGAGAGTAACTTTTTATAAAACTAAATTAGGGGGAAAACCCATTTTGGATGGGTATTTTTGGCTGCCCAAGGGGCTTTGGGACCAACCCTTTTGTCTTCGTCTTTGCAAGACTTTCCCATCTCTCACACTCTTCCATCATTCACACTTTTCTCTCTTACAACACAAGAAAAAGAACCTCCCAAAACTAGGCTGATTTTCGGATTTACAAGCTGAAAAAGGGGCTGAAATATTTTGGTTTTAGGAGGAGCTAAAGAAGAAGTTTCTTTGGTGTTGCATCCTAACACACAAGGTGTTTGAAGAGCTTGTGGGTATGACAAGCTTGAGGTCTTCTCCTTTGAAGGCTAGCCACTCAAGAACATCATCTTCTTCATCTTATACATCTACAACAACTTGTACAAGAAAGGTTGTTTCTATGAACACGCTATGGCTGTTTTGATTTGTTTGATAGCACACTATTACACATATGTTTATGATCCTTATTCTGGGGTTTTTTTGTGTTTTAAATGGTGAAAATTTTCAGATTACTAACCATATCTTAAACCTATATTCCGCTATGATTTTTTTAGTTTAAATGGTTAAACTAGCTTGATTAATATGTAGCAAAACCCAACACTATAACCTGTCTCAATAGATACCCAAAGGTTGGGATCAACTCCATTAAGATAGATCTCGAATCGCTGCTTCCATTGTGGGTAATCATCTAACGTTATAAGTTTAGCTGGTTTATTGTGATTCCCAATTTCATTTTCCAGAAGTAGAAGGTTCTGGATTCGAGAGTCCCTTCCTGCAGTAAACGCAGAGTACAGATCTTCCATCTCTTTAAACTTTGAACTTTTGAACTTTATTCTTGTACGAATGGACAGATACAAATGAGTCAATCGTGCGATTTGACAAATTCGGATGGCCAATGCGGATGAATCAGTCGTGCGAATGAAGGGTGCGAATGAATTCAATCCTGCGATGGATTCAGTCGTACGTATGGAGTGTACAATTGGAGATAGGCAAATGCGGTTGTTTAGTCGTACGAATGAGTAAGCGACTGAGTTCAATTGTGCGAATGGGGTGTGCGATTGCGTTCAGTTGTGTGATTGAGCCAATCGTGCGACTTAAGGCTGTTGTTTTTCAAAATCGAAGGTTTGTGACACTTTGACAAAAAACACGAATTTTCAAGAACCATAATATGCCGTATGCTGAATAAAGTAAACTTTTAGACCTGGAGATGTCAAAAACACAGTTTTACTCAAAAAAGGTGACTCTTTTGAATGAAAAACGTGATTTTTACACCGAAACTAGTCGAATCACACGCAAAATCAAGATCCAAAGCTCTGATACCACTTGTTAGGACTGTGTACGTACGGAGTACAAATTGATAATGCATGAAATGAGATCAAATAGTGCGGAATGCTATTTGATTGGCGATCCAATCAGTGAGAACGCAGTTCCGATCAATCTAACGATTAAAGAAACGTTAATAACAATTAGAACAAGATCAACTGTGAACTATGAAGTTGGAACAGGCTTTCTAGATTCTCTGGACGACTAGGGTACGAATATGTGTCAAAAGTCTTGAAGTGTTATGTTTTTCCGGTAATTAGGTGGTATTTATAGGTTAGGGTTTTTTAATCGTAAGACATAACCATTAGCATGGTTCAGTCGTGCGACTGAATCATGCGATTGATTCATACGCATGACTAAAAGTTCAGTCGTGCGACTGAGTCAATCTTAGGTCTCAATCGTGCAACTGATCATGTCTCCTAGTTCAGTCGTGCGAAGACTTCATACGATTAAGTTTGAACACGTTTCTCAATCATCATTAACTAAGAACTATGCACAATAAATCAAACCTATATAGTTAGTTCAATATACTTTATTACACAATAAAAAATGATACATTAAACATTATAAGCATCAAGCACATATTGTATTTCATTCAACTCATTCATTACATATATGTAAGACATGACAGACATTTACAATAAGCTCCTAAACTAGGTACATATGTGTCAACAACAATAAGCATCTTACCTTTGGATTTCAAAGTAGCCTCCTTTTGTTTAGTGACATAATTCACTGGTTTAACCATGGAATCCGAATCACTAACCAGTGGAGTGGACACCACATGATCCTTAACATGATTGTTATTTACTTTTCTACATTTATTATTTAACATGATCTCATGTAGTGGTGGAACCATATTGTAACCCAACCCCTCCCTGTTGTTTCATTCTTTCACTAAGTGTTGAACTATGTGAGAAGAACTAGTCCAACTATGTCGTGTTTGTTTTAATGAGTTGACTTCGACTTCTAAAACTGCTTTTTCTTTCTTAGTTTCTTCCAAGGAATTTAAATAGAACTTTATATCATTGGCTTGATTAAAAGCAACAACCTCGGTTTCCCTTAGTTGTTTATTTAAAAGTTCTATTTTCTCTTTATAACTGTACTCATTTTGTTTTAATATCCGGTTAGCCTCTGTGCACAGTTGTAAATCATTTACTAAGCTATCATTATGGTCTTATAACCTAGTAAACTTAAGATCAATGCTTTCTCTAAATTTATTAAATTCAATACAAGCATGATTTTCAAAGAGTTGATCTTTGGTCCTTACTTGTGAAGATTCTGTTGAATCAGCCATCAATCCAGAATTTGACTCTCCTGATGTAGGAAATTCTGAACTTGTTGTTCTGAGTTCTTCTTCAATAAGGTGACTGACCACATCATAGTATCTTCGTTATCTGATCACTAGTTCAACTGCGATTTCCCCTTCACTTACCGAGTCATCATCCAAACCCTCGACACAGGCATTATTCAATTCACCCGGAGACACAAAACGGAAGGTCCAATCCTGCCCTTCATCATCTTGAGCCGTCAAGGCCTTTGTCTCTTTGCCTAATGAGGTAGCTCGACTCATTTGTTTGTCTTGATGAGTGAAGGTTGAGAATGGATTTACGTTACCTGTTTTCTTGGGCTTAACACATTCACGTTTGAAATGTCCGTTTTCTCCACAGTTAAAACATGTAACTTTGGTTTTGTCGAAACCGAAGGTAGTGTCTTTTGTGGCTACCAAGTTTTGTCCTGTCTTCTTTACAAATGTGTTTGCTCTTCTGATAGCACTAGCCGCCTAGAACAGTTATGTTTGACTGGGCTTACACACATTCGCTCACTTACGCTGTCCCCCCTCAGTTTGCTCTTCTGATAGCACTAGCCAAAGCCCAAATAGTATCCATTCTTTATAGTTCATTTTCATCTACTTGCTCGTAGTCTTCATCGGACAGATGACAATTTCCAATTTTCCCTGCAACTAGACCATCATAAGAATGAACGCCCGCTGCTACAAGGTCCATATGCTCCTTTGCAACCTCCATAATAATATTGCCGAGAATCTCGGTCTTCAACTTCATAGCATTTGGTTTAGGCATAATATATTGGGTACTTGATGACCCTAACATTTTAGATTCCCAAGTTGTGGTTTGACAAGGAGCGGTTGAACTAGACACAAACGTTGTTTGAAGAGGAGCTCCTGAACAGGTTGGAGTGGGAGAGGAGTTATAAAGCGAAGGATTCTGGTCATAGGATCCTTTCTGAGACTTGTATTTCATCTTCAGTTCTTCCTCACTCAACTTCAATATGATGTCATTTATATCCAAATTTGACAGAATATCGTTCTGTCTCAGATTCGATACAAACGAGTCCCATTTTTATGGCAAACCATCTACAAAACTCGATATCTTATCTTCAATATGCTAAATCAGTATTTCAGATTCATTGAGCTTGGATCTTAGGATTCATCTCGTTTGGATCTAGAAATCAAAATTAAGATGGGTGGACGTGTGTGAATCAAAGAACAAAGAGATGGATAATAATAATGTTATGATTTCATTGATGTTGATAAACAAGTTATAATGAGAATCATAGATGGCTGGTGAAATCAAACCCACCCAAAGGAGAGGATTTCTCCTTGGATGGTAATTTATACCATGAGAAACACACACAAAAGCCACACTTGCAAAAATGCACTAGTGGGACTATTTATACTAATATTACAACATGACCTAATTTTGACTTTCTAATTGTCTTGATGATGACTTTGTCATATTGAATTGTCTTGTTTTGTTGTAATCAACTTGGTCTCTGAACTCGTACAATGAGATCTTCAGTTGGCTGTAATTATGATTTGGTAAGCTTCAGTTTATTCCATTTCAGCATAATCTTTGGCTTTCTAGTAATGGCATCAACTTCATATCCTCTGATATACCTCATTGGTTGTTGTGGTTTGAAGTTGACCCATCTGGTGTGGTACTCTCTCTTCAAAGCTGCTTCAAACCAACCTGACATCTTTCGAGGGTTAGCATATAATAGTTTCAATTTGGCCAGCTGGTTAAGCTCAAAACCACGTAGAGTCTTCAGATCGTGTGGGAATATGAAGTACTCGATTCCCTTCTCTCTCTTGATAGCATAAACATTTAGATCTTCAAGATATGCCCACGCTATGATCTTTCCTAACACCTTCAGATGCTTCTTCACTTTGTAAAGTTTGGTGTAGGTATTAGGCTTTGGAGCACTGCGTTGGGCTCTAATATTTGCAAAACATGCCGCCCATTCAGCCTTTTTGATGTTGACATCGGCGTTTGAGGCTTGGGCTTGATATTTCTTCTTCTCCGACTCCTGCTCAATCTTATCCAGTGTTTCAAATGTATCACTGACAAGAGTGTCACCCAGATTGGGGACTACTTTCTCTCGTTGTCAGCATACTCTGGATAATGTTGTGCTATGACGTCTTCAATCTCAATCTCATCCACATCGTTAAGCTCATCGTCACTATCCATGTCAATAGTAGGAGCATCCTTCACAAGCTCATCTGGATTCAGTCGGATCATCTCAACCAGCTGCTGATCAGTAAGATCGTGAATTATTTCTCCTTCTCTAGGAGTGTAACTCACAGACCTCCTAACAATCCCTTGCAGATCAAGTATCATTGTGAGTAGAGACTTTATATGCTGAAGGGGAGCAACATCGTATTCAACTTGCTGATATTGTGGATCTGCTTGATTTAAAACATGTACCACATCATTCATTAGTAGATTATCAAGACAGTTAAATAATCAAATATATACATAAACATTCATTACATAAGTTTTAATACATGATTCAATTACATATGATTTAAAATTACATAAGCATCTAATCATTATGTTTGTCCTGAATCATATGCTCTCCTGCAGTTGGGGCTGATGTTGAGGCACCCTGAACTTGATTCTTCTTGGTCCGCCTCTCTTTAGCTTGTGTGGTACCTGATGTAAATGCATCCCTTCCTTCTTTATCATCTCCTCCATCTCCTGCACTCTCATCATCTCCTCCCTCTATCTTATCCTCTTCATCATCATCATCACCATCTCCCTCTCGTATCTTCAGAAGCTCAACCTTTATGCCTTTGAGTTTTAGCATGATGGTCTTTTTGGCATCCTCCAACTCCTCAATCTTCTTAGTGGATATAACTTTATGCTCCTGGAGTTGGGCAATCTTTTGACTTTGAACAACCATCTAATGAGCCTGATCCTCTATTAGCTGGGCCTGCTGAGCGATCTGCATTGCTTGGGCAACATTTTGCTCCAAAAGCTGTCTGATTTGTGTAGCTCTTTCCTCATCAGTAGCCCACAGCTTCAGCACCATCCTATTTAGTGCTGCCAGCTGATCCTCTACCCCAACAGAAGGTAGGGAGGATCCTGTAGTGAATGGCTGGTGGGATGATGGTCTGGGCTGGTGGCTGGTGGTAGAGGTGGTAGCTGTGGTGAATATGGGTTGAGGTATATGTGTAGGTGGTGATGGGTAGGCTGTAGTGATAGTGGAAGTAGTGTAGATAGGTGGTGGAGTGGTTGTGGTAGTGATGGTGGGTGAGGTGGTAGTATTGGTGGTGGTAGCTGTGGTATTGGGTGATTGAGTGGTGGTGGTAGATATGGGGGCAGTGGTGGTGGAGGTAGGAATCAGCGTAAACCTCCGTCTTTTCAGCTTCATCTCATGGGGCTGAGCCATCCTCTTCTTCCTTGAACCCCTCAAGGAGGATGCTCCCCCTGGGATGCTGAGCTGGTCTAGGGTATAGGTAGGATCTTTTGTAGTCTCCCAGACGCAGCTTGGCATCCTCCAACCGCCTCTATCCCATGTTCGGTGGCAACCACCGTGCTGCCCACCGTTCTGGTCAATGGCTCATCATCACTCTCCTCTTCCTCATAGGGCCTAAAATCCTGATGGAAACCAGCTATGTCAGCTTCTCCATGAGTTGGTGGTGGAGGTGGAACATCTGTAGTGGTGGCCATATATAGAGTGGGGCTTGTGTCTCCACCATCGCCACTGTCATCATCCCCTGATTCATCGGTGGGGAGTACAATCTGCTCTGTATCAGAGTCGCTGTCATCGTGGTGCCACTTCCTCCATGACGGCGCCACATAGTCTTCACATGCAAGATGCCCAAACAATCGTCCCACAGGGGGTTTCACCTGCTTCCCACTGTAGACCTTCATCCGGCCCAAGGTGGTATCGTCCATCACCTCGAGAACCACATCATCCTCCTTCTCCTTAGGTAGCTGAGGGAGCTTCTGATCAATGATCATCTGTATAAAGCAAGGATACATACAGAATCCCTCCTTCCCCTTTGCCTCGATGTTCTCAACCAAGTAGGTGAAGATCATCCGAAAGAAACTGAACGGGTGGTTAAGCACCAACGCCACGTAGGCGTTTTGAATCTAGTCTGATAGCTCATCGAAGCCTCCTTTCCTGGAGGCAATGCACTTAAGCAGCACACGTGCCAAGTACTTGAATTGGGGGCACAGGTTGCTCTTGTTGAGCACACTTGCGGTGATGTCCCCCGAGTACTTGGCTCGTAGAAAGCAGCCGCGTAGTGTTAGTGGGTGCAAGCGGGTCGAGCAGTCAGTATCATCTCCAAACTCTAATACTATCCTGAGATCCTCCTCTGTGATCTCTATGGCATGACCAAAGATAGAGCTCCTGATACAGTGGGGCTCTGCGGTCTTATCGACAACCGTGCCTTCCCAGAAGGACTGCTTAAGGGATCGATACGGTGTGCACGTGTCGAAATGGCACGGAAGATCCTCGATCTCCGTAGAAAAGTAATAATGCTAGAGAAATCTATAGCATTCCTGGAGGTGAGATCTAGATGAACACAAATGTTGCGGTTAGTGCTCATGGGACAATGACTCATCATCTGTCACACAATAAAAATAAACGTTAGCGTGTGTCAATGTGTAACAAATTGGTTCATTTAACTTGAAATCTTTTGTTCTGTCGTGCGAATGAACTGTGCGACTGAGATTTAGTCATGTGATTGAGCTCTTTCTACGACTGAGCATGCGATTGGGATCAGTCGTATGTAATCCCATGCGTTTACCCCAGTCGTGTGACTGAACTCATACGCATGGTGTAGTCGTGCGATTGAAGTTCATCAGGGTGTCCATTCGCATTACAGACTGTCATTTCATCCAAATTCAAATTTTGAGCAAATCGTAATGTTAGACGTCATGGTTTGGCTCATAGGCTCGCAGTTACCCGACTTAGCACCTAATAACCTTTATTTTAACATTTTACTTAGTTTTATCAGTTTATTGGTTCAGTTAGTCTCGGTTAATTTTTAGGGCTTCATTTCTAGCTTTTGAGGACTAATCGATTGAGCATTTGACTGGAAATCATTGCGCATTACCAGTGGAGTCACTGGAAATCATTAGAAAGTAATAATCATAGTCCAAGAACATTCAAACGAAATTTGGGTAGAGTATCAGTAAGTCGTGCGAGGGAATGAGCGACTGGGGGTGAATAGGGTTTGCGACCGACACCCCCTCTCTTTATACTATGGTGTTTTAGTCGTCCGACTGGACCTAATCTCATAGCTAGTCGTGCGACTGACTCAATCGGTCACCATCAGTCGTGCGACTGGGTTTCAGTCGTGCGACAACCCCATTCGGTTGCTTCCATTCGTGCGATTGGTTCATTCTGATGAACCAATCGTATGAATTTACCCATGCTGATGGTCCAATCGCATGTCTGGGCCATACATGTGGCTTAGTTGTGCGATTGGGCTCATTCGTCTGGTTCAATCGTATGGCTAGTCCATACTTATGGTCCAATCGTGCGAATTCCTCATTCTTATAAGTTTGACTCTATGAACATTTTAAATTTATCCCTTTTAACACTTGGTAAAACATTACAAGCATTTGAACATCTCAGACATGATCGTTTTTAACTTTGGAAAAATTTAATCACCTCAGACGTGATTCTTTTAGCAGTAGTACATTTTGTCACCTCAGACGTGACCTATTTAACATTTGAAAACAAGTTTGGTTACCTCAGACATGACCCTTTTAAGTGATTAAATTCCAGATCGAGTTCTGATGCATAGTCCGACATTGACTTACTAATTTGACTCAATACAACTAAATTAAATAACTAGAAATTTAAAACAAACCTAGAAACATTATCTTGAATTTTTATGGAAGGTTGAAATCCTAAGATAGGTATCGACCAGAATATTATTTCAGGATAGTGTAGCATCAAGTTACTTTGATCATAACCGAAACAATTCAATTTGGAATCATACAGGTTTATCAAGTCATTTTGGGACATTTTACCAAAGCCTTATAGATGCTCAATTCTTGTTTTCGTCGAGAGTCATTAGCAAGTTAAGGAAATCATACTAGAGCTACCAGATGAACACAATGATATGAACTTTCAAGAATTGCAGCTCACGATGATTGTCATTATACTTGTCCACTTAAATCCATACACAGATTTTTGAAACTTATTGGTGATGATTTAAGGTTTAATTCTTTCAACTAGCATTTGTGTATCTCACCCTTATATGGTAATCAACGTTCCTCAAGAAGAAACTATTCTAAGAGCTTTCTAAGAGCTTTCAAAGAGATACAAAGCCTCAGGTCAGTACCACCACACAGCAGAGAGGCGCAAACAACAGTGAATTCTAGAATATTTAGGTTATGCTTATCCACAGGTCAGTGCTACCGCACAGCAAAGAGACACACAACCTATCTTCTCGTTTGAGCAATTATTTTTTCTTTTAGCATAGATCGCACCAACAACCTAGGTTATTAGTTTGATTTCATTTTGCTATTTTTTTGTGCTTTGCTCATATTTTTGGTCATCCGCACACATTTGTGGCGTTTATTTTGCCCGTCACCCCTTATTGGAACTTCATTGATTGTGTTAACCAGGGATAAGATAATAACCCACAGCTAGTTGAACAACTTAGTTTGAACTTGGAATCACCAATAAGGTCTA
>BJCM01206690.1:0-21458 GCA_018326385.1 Flaveria bidentis | reverse complement strand
TACCTTAGGTACTGTGACCACGAGGTGCGATGCACCATTATAGAAGGTCTATGATAGGCCTAGGTCCAGAACCATGAACAGAAAGGTATCGCATATGGCAATGGTACACCTATATTCATACCTTAGGTACTGTGACCATAAGGTGCGGTGCACCGTTATAGAAGGTCTATAATAGGCCTAGGTCCAGAACCATGAACAGAAAGGTATTGTATAGTACACCTAAACTTTACCTTAGGTGTTGTGGCCATGAGGTGCGGTGCACCGTTATAGAAGGTCTATGATTGGCCTAGGTCCAGTACTATAAACAGAAGAGTAAGGTTTATGGTTGATGAAAAGGAAAAGTATGAATGAATGATGAAGATAATAATGATATTATCTGTGTATACGTATGATGTATGATGTATGATCGCATGAGGAAATGAAAAGGTTTTAATAAAAGTAAAGTATGTTTTATTATAAAACTAGAACTCAGTCAGCAACGCTGACTTTTTATGTGTTTCCAGTTGGCAGGTAATGATTGCTGAGGATGGCACGGGCAGCTACTCGGCTCCTTTTTGGATGACATTCTTTTGATTAATGTTTTTGAATTGTAATGCGAACAAACTGCGTTTTGTAATGAATGTTGTATTAACTTGCAAAAGCATTTACATGAAAATGAAAGATTATTTTAATATTCCGCTACGATGTTTATGAAATACGAATGAAAATATATGTTTTATGTGCGATGAAGGACTAGCTGTAAGCGTCTCGGGAACGGGGCCTTACATACAAATCTGGGGTATATATAATTTTGAGGTGTTTAAATATCCTAACCCATGAATTTAATACAAAATTAATTATAAAATCCTTTTTTAAGGTTTTCGAATAAGAAGTGCTTTTATTTGAACTCCCTAACACGTGTATGTATGTGTATATGTATGTATGTATTAGTTTAGTAAACTGACACCTAAAATAAGATTTATTCTAATATTTTTGGTATAAACAAATATAAAATTGATTATTATCTTCTCACAATCAGTTAATGCTGTCAAATACTCATATTCCTATGAATGATTAAGAAAGAATTAATCGTTATTAGACCTTGATGTTTGCATAAAGATTTATATATAATTAAAACCATGAATATGTCATATCACTCATTTGTGGCTAGAATACATTCAAGTAAACTAGATGTAGGGCAATCTAGTCATGTATTACGTAGATGTTACATGATTATGAATTCTAAAGATTCTTTTCACGTACCTGAAATGTGCATAGAATATGAAGACAGTGTGGATGAACATGTCGTATAGATAACAAAACTCCCATGCAAACCCACATGTTGATGTAAATGTAAGGAAACCAAAACACTTGATGGACCAAACTAATATCTTATCAAACCTTGTCTACAAAATTTATTTTTCAAAGAAAGAAAACCTTATACAAACTGAATTTTTTACAAATTATAATACATCGGGTTCTATTTAATTTAAAAAGAATTATGTAGCTATAGAACTCTACTTTTAAATAGAAAACTGGTATTTGTTTTCTTGCCGCTAATTATATATTAAAATGCATTGTTTTTTCTAAAACTGGGTTATGTAAAAGTAAATGGCACAAAGATGGAATGTCTTGAATGAGGGTGTGGTAGTACTAGGAGTCTCAAAAACAACATTCGATGAGGGAATCAAGGAGACAGTCTCATGAAAGATAAGAATGCAAGACGAATATGTACGTAGAGAGTAAGGATCGTAGAGTAAGCACAATGGCTAGGGAGTGGAATATACAAGGAATGGACTTCGATGAGAGTTTGGTAGGTCGTATATCTTTATGTCGCAGATAACACAGACACCCAAATGTTTGTTCTATGAGAGTTTATGTTTGTTCCAACCAAATTTCTTTCCCCTTTTTTACTTTTATTTTTTAATTTGGTGATACTCTATCGCTTGGTTACTCAAGTCTACTTTAATCTTCAAGTTTTTTTTTCGAGCTCTTGAATATGGTTTGAATATGGTTTGAATATGGTGAAGATCTGATTAACCTTGCTTCCCTTCTTCAGTTGCTTGTCGTCGTTTTCTCTTAATGGTGTTCTTAGTTCTAGTTTTGGCTAAACTGGTGATTTTTCGACGAAATTCATTGGCAACATTGTGGGCATATTACTTTCTTAATATGTTTTTTAAATTTAGAAAGAGGATTGGATGTGCATCAAGCATACGTAGCACTGATATGCTAAACATTATGCTTATGATTTACAGAATTGAATATCGTTTGATTGGGTTGTAGGTTAGCATTTGCATTTTGCAATAGGCCAATCTTTCTGGGCTATAAGCCTATCAATGCCGATGAGTTGTAAAGCCCAGCCCAAAGTTGTGATTAGTATAAAGACTTGAGCAAATTAATATTTGGGTCCTGTGGTTTGTTAAGTTTCTCGGTTTTGATCCAGTTTCTTTTTATTTATTTAACGGTCTACTACACTTTGTGGACTAAATTTAATTTTTTGTTTTTTTAATTTCAGTCCATCACATTAATACGGTCTATTGGTTTTTGTTAACTTTTTTTCTTTCGATCCATCGAATTACCAATTCTTCAAAATAGTTAAAACAAGTAATTACTAAAATAAACCCAACTCCCGACGCCTACTCATACACGTTTAGCCCAAATATAAACGGTGTTAACTTATTTATCTAAATGTGTCAACTGAGTTGAAGAGACAAACTATTAAGCGGATTGTAATGAAGTTGTAAATAAGTTGGCAGCTTATAATCAAAAATAGGTTGACGGGTTGTAATTAATATGGAAATGGCTTATGGGTTGTAATAAACAAGTTAAAGGATCTTAAACGTGTTAGTGGGTTAAATGTTTAGTTAGATGGGTTGACGATTTGATTGAATGGCTATTTTAAATTAAAAGTGTTAACAAAGATAACCTAAAGAAAACAAGTCTAGTTATATAGGTTGTGTTAGTGAACTCAAACTGACATGTTTATTAAATGAGTTAGTAAATCCTATAATTTTTCTACCGAGGTACTATCTAGTTACAGGTCATAGCAAGCATTCTCACTTCAAATCTTTACCGTATAATATGTTAGTTTTGTAACATTGACAAAAATAGAGAATACTAATTATGAAAATAATGTTAACAATAACAACAATAATAACAACTTTAACAATGCTAAAGACAACAATAATAATATGTCAGGAGTAATAGAAAAAAAATAATGAAATGATGGTTATTAAAAAATAGCAACAACTAAAATAATAATATAAAAACAACCGCAACGTCAACTATAATAACAACAACAAAAATAATTATAACCACTACAACAACAATATTGATAATACTAATAATAATAGTAACATTATATATTATTATTATTACTATTATTGTTTTTGTTATTATTATCAAGTATTAATATAATAAAATAGAAAATGTAAATGATAATAATATAAATTTATATAGAGTAATGTAATAATAACAATAAGGATCCCCAAAGGTATATTATGATAATAAGATGTTTTCACTCTCAATAGAATATGAAGATATATATAGTTAATAATAGTATATTAGGAGGTGTTCTTAAAAATAATAGTAACAATAATGTTAACATTTAGATGTAATACTATAACATCCATATATCTAAGAATGATAATATAAATATTAATAATAAGAATAATAATAACAGTAACAATAATGTTAACATTTATATGTAATACTATAACATCCATATAACTAAGAATAATGATATAAATATTAATAATAAAAATAACAATAAGGATAGTGTTTTATTAAGAAAATTATTAAATGTGAAAAGGCTAATAAGAATTCTATGCTTGACATGTGTCATTCTATTATTTTAAAGGATATGACATTTAGGTCCTTAGGTTAAACTCGACAGGTCATTGTGTCAAATATCTTTCGTAGTTTGTTATATTTATTCATAATTATATTTTACGTTGTAGATAATTTCGTTACCTTTATTATTTTACTATAGATCATATAAACTTGTTGATATCTTATCATTTTATTTTACAACTATAAATATACAATTGGAAACTTATAATATTCAAGATCACACAATAACAAACAAACAACAAAATAAGACATATTATCATTGTGTTTATTGTGACATTTTGTAATTGTTTTTAATGTAACAGATTAATTAGTAATTAATTTATCATTGTGTTTTTCATATTAAATACACAACATTGTTTTCACCATTATATATATTTTTTTATAATTCATCATTAATAGCTTTAAAAAATACAATAACCAACAAAAATACACAATGAAAATGTATTAAAGACATAACGACAAGCATAAATCATATTTTCTTAAAAATATAAACATAGTTATTATATTTTCAAATAGCAATTTTTTGTACTCGTTTGAAAGATACTAGTGTAGTTTTATAACAAAATATTGTATATAAAAGTTATATTTATAAAAAAAATGGATGAACTTAACTAGAAATTAACAAAAGTATCATGCCTAAAATACGCATTGAACAAACTTTGTTTCCTACGATTTGACACCATTGATTAAAAAAATTGAGGTTGAAATAATTTTTATACTTTCCAGATTTAAAACCTTTTCTGTTTAAACATTTCTTTAATAATAATCATATCATTGTTCATAATAATAATAAAGTTATAATAGAAAAAACAATAAGAACACCAACAAAAATAAAAAATTAAAACTAATGAAAATAATGATAACGGTGAGGATAATAATAATCGTATTAATAACAATAACAATTTTCAAGAGAATAAAATGTTTAAATAATAAGAATTATAATATATATTAAACATATAGGTCGGTAACTACATAGAGCTTTGTAAAGTTTCATTGTTTAACCACCATACTATTTGTATTTACATATATCTACTTCAATACATGAAAGCGCTTACTTTTTTGCATAACTCGTGGTTTTAGAAGGAACTTTATTATTATTCTATAGTATTTAGTTTTTATTTTTTCTTTTTAAAAAGATAGCTTTAAATATTCATTTTGTAACTAATCTTAAGAGAATATCTTAACTTTTTATGATTTTCAAATATTTTTGTTTTTCTTCTATAAACTATATACAAGATATTATTTCTTTTAAAGAGTTCGAATTTAACTTCATATAATTATATTAAAAGTAATTACAATCTATATACTAAATTTTGTTTTAGCATTCCAAAAAAACTTCAAAAGCTGTCACGAAAGAATTTTCTTTCAAAGTATACCGGGAACAAAAAACGAAGCTATGTATCAACTTAAACACAATCGTGAACAAAAATGAAGCCGCGGCAACACGCGTCGGTTAACTCCTATTTATAATAATTATAAATATAAATTTATCGTGATAAACCACAAATAATATAATATTAATAACTAAAATTGAAACAAGCATATTATTAGCGGGGTCTCCTCACCGTTGCATGGAAACACTATTTAGGATTTATAAAACGATAAAATTACGTAATAATTTCATTTTTGCATGATAAGTTTAGGCAAGTGTTAAGCTTTCTTGCGAGATAAATTTCGTAGACTTCATACGAAAGATAGATACAAAAGAGAATTAAAACAAAATATAAAGGTGATAAAAGACTTATAAGAAAAAACAAAATGTAATATAATCATTAAAAAAATTGAAAATTGAAAAAAAACCAACAAAGAGTCAAAGGAAGATAAAAAGTGCATTAATAGAACATTAAAAGATAAAAGAAAAATAAGAGAAAGAACATAAAGCCTCAAACCGGCTTGCGAAGTGAAATTAAAATTTGAACCCACGACCTTGAATCTTTGTCGCGAGCACACTTCAACAAGACAATGCATTCAATTGTATATTGATTTCATTACAAATGCATTTACCTACGAACATAGGTGTGAAATATACTTAGAAAAACTATTGGTGAAGCAATATCATTATGCCACGTGGACCAGCTGATTGTTCGTATTGTAAAAACGGACTTTCAAGTTTACTATTGTTATTCCTATCAGAAACGAACAGAAGAAAGGAGAAACTGAAATTGATTTTTTGTATTATTTTTACTTCCCACATTCCCCAAATTGCATATATATATATACAAGCATTGACTTTGACTAACTTCTATAAGCTATTAACTAACTAACTAAATAATTAACTAATTTACTATATATCAAACAAACTAACAAACGAAACAAACTATACCAACACCCCCTCCCCCTCAAGTTGGAGGGAGAGAAACCCCCAACTTGGAAAGTAACAGACTATGTCAATGACCAGGAAGACTCTTGGTAAATAGATATGTCGATTGATCATCCGTGGACACATACGATAAAGAATTGAGACCTTCTTGCATTTTTTCCCTGAAAAAATTACAATCTAATTCAATGTGCTTCGTGGGCTCATGATAAACATGGTCCTTGGCAATATAAATGGCAGCTTGACTATCACATTTTAAAGGAACCAGAACGACAAAAGGAAGGGACAACTCGGGCAACAAGCGAGTAAGCCAAGCAGTTCAGAAGTAACACGTTGCATAAAATGATATTCGGCTTCAGCAAAACATAAAGAAATAGTGGCATGCTTCTTAGACTTCCAAGAGATAGGACTGGCACCAAGCATGATGAAATATCCTCTAATAAAACGACAAGTATTTGGACAAGAAGCCTAATCAGAATCGCATAAAGCTTCTAGTGTTAAGACATCTTGATTATTGAATAACAAGCCAAGAGAAGATGTGCCATGAACGTAATGCAAAACATGCAAAACAGCCTCCCAATAAGGAAGATGTAAAGATTGAATGAATTGACTGAGAAACTGAACAACAAAAGATAAATCCCGGGCATGTGTGTGTCAAGTAATTAAGCTTGCCTACAAGATGCCTATATTGTAAAGGATCATCATAAAGAGCATAATTAGATGAGATGGAAATGGAGATACAATGGAAGTAAGAACAGAAATTTCCTCCAAAAGCTCTTTAGCAAACTTGTGTTGTGTAATAATAAAACCAGTGGAAGATCGTAAACATTCAATACCCAAGAAGTAATTAAGGAAACCAAGATTCTTGATTTTGAAAGTTGTATGAAGAAAAGACTTTGTCACTCATTTCAGCTTCATTGTTGCCTACCAAAAGTATATCATTAACATAAACTGCAAGATGAACAATAGAACTGCCCATTCGTTTAGTAAACAAGGAATAATCATTCGTAGATCGGACATAACCACATGACTTTAAGGCTGTAGATAACTTTCCATACCATTGGCGAGATGCCTTCTTTAAACCATATAATGATTTCTGAAGACGAAGGCAAAGTCATGCCGGGAGGGGGGACATATAAATTTCTTCATCAAGGTCTCGGTGAAGAAATGCATTATTAACATCCAATTAGTAAAGATTCCAATGTAATTTAGTAGCGGTAGCAACAAAACTTCAGATAGTAGTCATTTTCACAACGGGAGAAAAAGTCTTGTTGTAGTCAATGCCAATTTTTTGAGTCTCTCCACGAACAACAAGACGAGCTTTATAACATTCAACCAAACTATACGCTTTGTATTTAACTTTATAAACCCATTTACATTTAATGGGTTTCTTCCCAACAGGAAGATCAACAATGACCTATCTGTTATTAGCCGTAAGAGCATTATGCTCAGTTTGCATTGCAGCCTGCCATTCGAGAATAACAACTGCTTCTTTATAAGCAGAAGCATACTAGTGGATGCAAAACATAAATTAGTGATAATATGGGAACAAGAACCACTAGATAGATTAGAAATGCCAGAGTTGCAATGATAATCCAAAAGGTAAGAAGGTGGGTGATGTGATCGAGAAGAACAATGAAGCTCAAAATAAAATGGAGCAGAAGATGGTGGATATGAAGGAGATAAAGCAGATGAAGAGTTAGAAGAATCAAAAGAAGGATCACAAAAGTCAATAGAAGTTTGAAAATTGTCAATAGAGGGAAACAAAGAAGAGTGGGACTGTGTGATTGAGGGAAACAAGTTTTCAAAGAAGACCACATCATGAGAAATCATAACCTATTGAGAAACAAGGTTATACCAAGAAGGTATCCAGGAAAATACAAAGAACAGCTCATGGTTAGAATTTATCCTGTCCTTGCTTAAGGGAAATATCATAACAAAAACAACCAAAAGCATTAAGGTGTGTATAAGAAGGAGCCGTTCCATAGAAAGTCTCGTGTGGAATTTTCCCATGAATCATTTTTGTAGGAAAATAATTAATGAGATAAGTGGTTGTTATAATACAATCTCCCCAAAATTTAAATGGAAGTTTAGATTGAAATATCAAAGCACGAGCTATCTCTACAGGGTGTTTGTTTTTACGATTGACGATCCATTTTGTTGAGGAGTAGCAACACACGAGGTTTGATGAATAATGCCTTTATCTACCAAAAATTGAACAACTTTGGTCCTTGAACCAAGTTCAAAAGCATTGTCGGATCATATGCATTTTATCGTGGTAGAAAATTGGGTTTCTACCATACGGATAAAACCTTGAATTGCAAGAAAGGCATTACTCCTAGTGGTTAAAAGATAAGTCCAAGTAATCCGACTAAAATCGTCTACAATGGTAAGAAAACATTGTATCCATTGTATATAGAAACATTATAAGGTTCCCAAACATCAATATGAATAACATCAAAAAATTTAGAAGATTCTTTATGACTATGAGGAAAAGGAAGCCGATGTTGGCGAGCCTTTGGACATATATCACAACATTCAATGTCATCAACTTTATTAGAAGAAAAAACATATAGTTGTTTGAGTTTGTAAAGTGGCAAATGTCCAAGTCTATCATGCTAAGTTTGGCATGGTACAACAACATTACAAGTAGACTTGTGTATTAGGGAAATAGTAGAAACAAAAGGACTGTAAACAATCTCATTTGTTTTTAGAATGTACAATCCATCAAGAAGCTAATGTGTTAAAATATTACCACAACCTATTAGTATCATGACAAAGACGAGGAATAGACAACAAATTATGATGAAACTCAAGCACATATAGAACATGATGAATAAAGAAATCAGAAGAGAGTTGTACAGATCCGAACATAGTTTCCTGGATAACAATCCCATCAGGTAATCCAATCTTAATAAGGACTTTAAGAACATGAACTTGCAAAAATGATCAATCATCATAACAGATATGATCATTAGCCCATGTATCAATTATCCACTTTGAATCAATTATCAGACAAGAATTATAGTTCATTATACCTGCAAAATTTGTAGATTTGATTGGTGATGACATGGATACGTTTGCCTGTGATTATGATCCATTATTGCCTAGACACGTGCGATGTATGAAGATGATCCATTGTTGCCTAGACACGTGCGATGTATGAAGATGATCCATTGTTGCCTAGACACGTGCGATGTAACAACTGCAACGGTTCTTGACATTGATTAACATCAAAAGAGGCATTTGAACTCATGGGCTTAACACCTGAGTTAGTCATCTGCTTGCTAATATCAAAGACATCATTAACTGAAACATTAGTTACAAAGCGCTTAGGTCTAGTAAATTTGAAATCCTTTGGAAAACCAATTAATCAATAGCATTTACTAGTCATATGACCAGATTTATGCAATGACTACAAAGAACACTTTTCTTTCCATCATCGTTACCATCAAAAGTTCCTCGTAATTGAGCATGAACATTCATTGCAATAGCTTCAGCATTCAAAGGAGAAACAACATGAATTTCCTTTTGTTTTTCATTTTGAAGAAGAAGAGCATAAGCTTGACTTATACAAGGTAAGGGCTTCATAATGAGTATGTTACCTCTGATGGTATCATACATTAGATTAAGCCCCATAAGAAATTGAATAAGTCGTTGATTTGCTTCTTGTTTTGAAATTAATTGTGAATTTCCATAGGTGCATGGAGTCACGATCGATAAGGCACCAAGGTCATCCCAAATACACTTAACTTTGGTAAAGTATGTAGCGATGTCATTGTTACCTTGTGAAATTTCACATGAACTCTTCTGCAACTAGTGATCACGTGTCAATAATTTGCTGTTTAATTGATCTAAATGTTTAATTTAATATCATGATTATGGTGGAACAAGCTCAAATTGTTGGTGTTTTGGATTATAGGTGATTGGAGCTAAAGTAAGCTTATTTTGGATGAAAAGATGCAAAACGGGAAACCAAAACAAAGTTTGGTGAAACATGAAGAGTATAGAAGAAGCGAGATGGAAATCAGAGTCCGAGAAGTGAAGAAATGCAAAAACCAAATGTTCAAGACCATGGTAACTTAAAATGGGCATAACTTGGGCTAGGAAAAGAATTACAGGGCCCACAACCAGTCAACGGAAAGCTCGTGAAAAATTAAATGTGAAAATAAAATCTTTACAGGGGCCTCGCGTATGATACGCCGGGTATGGGCGTATCATACGTCGGTCGACGTATTGGCTGTGTATTTATGGGCGTATTTGACAAAATTCTTAGAAAGTTGGGCGTATTATACCCCCAATATGGGCATATTATACGCCCAATATGGGTGTATGATACGCCGGTACCCCAACCAACTTTCCAAATTTTGTTGTTTTCAAGTTTATTTAAGTCAAAACAACATTAATTCGATGAAGAACTTCTTGGAGACAAAAAGTGATGAACTTTAGGTGATTTTTGTTGTTTTAAGGCTTCCCAAATCATCCACAAACATTCTACAAGTCAAGATTGAAGATTGAACAAAGATTGTGCGTGACTAAATTCTCTTGATTGCTTTCGGGAGTACAATTATTGTAAAGTGAGATGATTGCTATGATTGATTAGGTTTTTGTATTAAACATTGATATATTGAATACAACATTATGTTTTGATTGATTTAAACAAGTTACTTATAAATAAAGTTGTTTGCTTGATTATTAGTTTTTTAGTTTCCTTGCATCGTGAACTCATTAAGAAAAGTAGGCAATGTGATATAAGTGAATTGGTAACATTGTGAATGAACGAGTCTTAAAAGATTGTTTCATTGTTATCACTTTGATCAAAAGTTAAGATCTTTAAGTATTGTTTCTTTCAAACCCTAATTTAGAATTACCAATTGTTGATCTTGAAGAATTAGAAACCTGGAAGTGATTGTTTCTTATTATTTAATCAAACTCGTTTTAAAGTTCACTATTTTATGTACTTTTGCTTAGTAATCCATTCAAAGTTTCAATTTTTTATTACAAAGTTTGAGTATTTTAAGTTAATCGAGTCGTATTCGTTATGCACTTTCCACATATTCCCTGCGGAGACGATTTTACTTACCCTTGCACAATAAAGGTAGCTAAGACCGATAAATTAAATTATTTTTGATCGAGTATCGACAACCATATTGACACCATTAGCTTGTCCATAACAATCGTTTAATTCATTCCAAAGTTAATGTGTTGTTTGAACATATAACATGCTTTCACTGATGTCTCTTGATAAAGTATTCAGGATCCATGAAATGATCATATCATTACACCTCTACCAATGATTGAGAAGAACTGGATTAACTAGTTTTTTTAATTTCACCTTTAATGAATCCAGATTTGTTCTTCGCACAGAGTGCAATAGGCATCACACGTTTCCAAGCACCAAATCCAAATCCATCAAGGACCTTAGAAACCAGCATCATGCCAGGATGATCCGAGGATGAAGATTAAATGGACTTGATGAATCAATCGAAACATCTACGGAAGTTGTTGTAGATGATGAAGTTGACAGGTTATAGGGTAAATTGGAATGAAAAATGAAGAAATAAAGAGATAATAGGAACACAAATCAAAGAACTGAATTCGAAATCAGAGTTTACGTTTGAGAATTTGAAGAGAAATGCAGGAATTGATTGAAGAATCATTGTTCTTGCTCTGATACCATGTCATCTTTATTAGAGCGAAGAAAAGAATTGACATATTAAAATTGATTATTTTTTGTATTATTTTAACTTCTCACATTCCCCAAATTGAATATATATACAAGCTTTGACTTTGATTAACTTCTACAAACTATCAACTAACTAAATAGTTAATTAATTAACCATATATCAAACAAACTGACAGACTAAACAAACTATCCAACAATTATATATTATAATTATGTGATTTATATTGTAGAATATTATCAATATTGATTTTAAATAAAAATATATAGAATAGTAGTTGCTTTTTTTCACAAAAAGATGCCATGTATAACCTAAAGATAAAAATATTACACGTCCAATTAATGATTGGTAAGGTTCACCATTCATTGGTGTGCTCAACTACAAAGAAAATAAAAATAAAAACATAAATTTTTGAACACATTTAAATATATTAGACTTAATACTGTCATGAAAATATTTTATAGCTGTTAAAGAAAGTTGAATATTATTACATTTGATATAAAATTATAAACTAAATATAATTATTTACAACAATAGTTGATTGATACCAAAACGGCTAGGTGATATACTGATATTTAGGTATAAAAATGTTGTTAAGGTAAATTAAAGGGGTAGATAAAGAGATTTAAAGGTTTACGTAAAAATAATAAATTATTTTCTTTATGGGCACAAAGCTATATGTTTAATTTATTTAACAAAAATAAAAGAAAGCAATGAAAACCCACACATTCCCTAGCTTAGAACATTGGCCACATGTATGCTTCATCTCGTAACCTCAACTCATTGAATCAAGCCATGCCATCTTGTAGTGATCTCACGTTCATTTATTTTATTTATTTAAGTAGGAATAAAAATAATAACAAAAAAAACAAAAAAAATGGTTCCAACAAAAACCAACATAGGTTTTTAATATATTATAATAACTTAAAATAATATTAAATGATAATCAAAATTGACAAAGGCGTGTCATGAGGGATCATTCTCCAAACAGAACGACTTTAGGTTGTTAAAGTAGGTTGGGTGACAGATCGATCATAGGAGTACTCCGGGATATAAACCAAGGCAACAAAATTGAAGCACACGGCGATGCAACCGGTTTTCATTTCGTGGAAGTCACCGACAGAGGAAATGGTTGTAGGTGATGGTGCGTTCTACTTCTTATCTAGAGAGGGGCGCTGAAATACTTTCTATGGGTTCGTGTGTGGCGGCTGGTATAGATGAAAAAAGACGGACCGCTTGAACGGGACCTATTCTCTTAATAGGCTTTATTTATCCTATGAAAAGTTTGAAAACACTGCAATTCATTATTCATGACAAACACAAAGCTCAATTAGAATAATTTCAAAGTAACAAGAATAATATAATCATAAAAACACTGATAGTAACTATGATTGTAAAAATTAACGTAAATCAATAATAGTACTAATATAGTTTAATAGTATTAAAAATAATAAAATAAAAAACTAGAATTAATCATCATAATAATAATCAAAATTACAATTAATAATAATGATGAATCATGATAATGATACCAATAATAATATAAACAATTGATAATAATAATAATAATAATAATAATAATAATAATAATAATAATAATAATAATAATAATAATAATATTATTATTATTATTATTATTATTATTATTATTATTATTATTATTTTAATATCATTAATTATTAACTAACCGACTAGCGATCACAATTTCGATACTTAGTGGTCACGAATACTCTAGATGATTAAACCAACCAATACTAGTTGGGCGTGGGTGCTATATTGCCATACGATTGTGGCACAAGTTGACTAGGCAATGTGCTTCCTTTCTTGTCGCACATTAAACTTCTAATTTTGCTATCTTTCAACCAACCAATTGGTCACCACCAAATGTGATTTCATTTTTTTATATATTTCAATAAATTTATTTTTTTTGAACAATAGATATTCGACCACGTTTTGACATACAAATGTTACATTAATCATGTCAACTTATTTATTTTTAAGCCGGGATTCCCAACACCACCCCTTCGGGAGAAAACCCATAACTGAAAACCTCCTAATTTAACCCTAAGTATTTTTATCTACGGTGAGAAGATTATTATTATTATATAACGTTTACGTAGCCACTACGTGTGACACCCTACATATAACCTACATCAGTCGTGGGCATAATAGATTTTTTGTTCATAAGTAATGTCTGACATCTAACATCACAAATGCGTTTTATGCGTATTGATTGTGGATGAGAAGACAACTTTATAGTTAAGTGTGGATATGTGATAGCAATCCAGAGATAGGTGACCTACCGAGGAAGTTTTAACCTGGGCAAACAAAAGCAAATCCGTTACAAAGCAGACATGTGTTTTGGGGATAGGGATAATTTTATTCGCATCATATTACACATACAAGGTACACAATTATTTTAGTTACATGACAATTACACAAATTATGTTTATAATTGTACAACCTATGATTATGATTACATGTAATAAATATTACGTAATTAATAAAATACAATTACTCAAGTTAATCAATTTTTAAAGAATAATTACTCAAATTATACGTTAATTACGCAAGTTATTTTTCTTATTACGCAAGTTATGTTTATAATTAGGTTAAATAATTTACTAAACTTATAAGAATAATCACGAAATTATATGCACAACAAAAAGCAAAAAGAAAATATTTAAAAAGAAAGTATACTAAGTGTATATTCAAATTAAAGAGAATAATGTTTAATCTTATGGTGTAATTTTTTTAAGAATAATATCATATATAATATTTAGAGTAAATTACCATTTGCATCCCTGACGTTTCTTCATTTAAACCACTTGCATCCCCACGGTATTAAAATTATCATTCGGCCCCTAACATTTCATTTTTATTTCCATTTGAGTCCAAGACACTAACGACGTTAGATTTTTCCGTTAGTTTTTGTGAAATGACAAAAATACCCTTATTTATTAAACAAAATTCCCCCATCCACACGCCCACCCATTTTCTACTCTATCTTCTTCCTCATCTCCCTCTTTAAGTCCACCACCACTGCCGTCGCAACCACCTTCGTCATGGCACCACCGCGGTCGCCGCCGCACCACCGCCATCCACCATACGAGTAGGGCATTGGTTGCACCTGTGGTATCCACTGCTGCTGCTGCTGGTAAGGAGTGAACCTGTGGTGGCGGAGGTGGTTGTTGTTGGGGTTGAGCGGGTGGCAGTTGAGACTGCGGGTATTGCATCTGATTAAGTTGTGTGGAGCCAGGTAATTGCGCCAGAGGTAAATAATAAGCATGTGGTTGAGTCATGGGTGGTTCAGGAGCCCTTTGTGGTTGGGGTGCAGCTGGAACAAGAGCTAACTGCCATTCTGCTTTTGTTAAATTCCTGCAAAAAGATAACAAATTGTTGATGAACAATCTTCTAAAGCTTATCATCATCATCATCATCATCATCAAAAGTCAAACACCCAAATTAATCTCTAGATCAAATATCATCACCAAATCGAAAAAAACCCTCCCTCTAGACAGACCCAAATCAAAGAACACAAAAGCAACCCTAGAAATCAAATCACATCAAATCAAAATATCAAATGAAATCTGAAATCTGAATCTGAATCTTGCTACGTTGGTAGTGATGGGGCTACTATGGTGGTGATAGTGGTTGCGGTGGTGGTGACGGGCTGTTGCGGTGGTGGTGGTGACAGGGGTTGCACTGGTGGTTATGGGGACTACGGTTGTGGTGATGGGGACTACGTTGGTGGTGATAGGTGGTTGTTATGGTGTGAAGGTGGTGATGGGTAGTTGTCATGGTGATGACCAAGTGGTTGTGGTGGTGGTGATGGAGGTGATTGTGGTGGTGGTGATTTGAAGAAGATGGTGTTGATGGAAGGGACCCACAATGTTTTTTTTATGTTATTATTTAATTTTAAGGATAGTTTCGTCTTTTTAATAGTAATTTTAACAGAAACATTAACAGTGTTAATCATTTGAACTCAAATAGAGATAAAAATGAAACGTATAGACTCAAATGAAGATAACGTAAAACGTTAGGGGGTAGATGACAATTTTGAAACCACGGGGATGCAAGTGGTTAAAATAAAGAAACGTTAGGGATGCAAATGGTAATTTACTTTAATATTTACATGTGTGTATCTATATCGGTAAAGATTCCATATGAAAGAACAAAAAATAATTAAAAAAGAAAATAAACGTAGTGATATCACATATATAACTCAAAACTTTGGCGTTTAGTTATAAAAATTTTAGCATTTCAATTATACACCTGGAAATATTTTTTTCTACTTATGCTCTACACATTAAAATTTTTATATCGCGATGTTTTATGGATTTGAGAAGTTGTTCTCACTATCGTGAATGAAAACACGTAGCATATGAAAAAGAAGAGTAAAATAGAACTATTATATTGCATACCCTAATTATAAGGTGGCCTAATACTATTCGCATTCACGCTTTTGACTATCCGTATAATATATACATAGTATGTTAGAACTCATGTATTACATGAGTGGAATAAATAAAATATATTAAAATAATTAGTTTTATGAATATTTTATTTTCAAAATGTTATTATCTATTGATGAAATAAAAATATAATGAATATTTAAAAGTTATAACATATAATTCTTAAAATTGTTACTCTATATTTAATATGTATTAGTAAATTATTAAAATAACTACATTTAAATTGTAAACGTTTAATAGTTTAGTTTACTTATTTACAATAATTATTATTTAATATGAGAGAGATAAAACACACACACACACGCATATATATATATATATATATATATACACATAAACATATTTTAGTTAAAAAGGAAAGTCAAATTAGTTGTTTTTATAATTTTTGTATTTATTAAGAGAGAGAGGCGAGAAAATGATTTTTATGATATGTTACAATGATGACACGTGTCATTTGATATGCTAGAATAATAACAAGTTTATTAGAAAAACTTTATTTTATTATAGGTTATAAATGAATTCCTTTCAAAAACAACAGATGATAAAAAAGATGGAAGATAACAGATGATAAAAAATGGATTTCATGTTTGTACTAATCTATCAATACTAATAAAATAAGGTTTTTGTATGCCATTTGTCACGATTATAAAGCTACTAAGTTTTATTTTCTCGCTTCTTTCACCTAATAAATATCACATTTACTACAAACGATATTATTTAATTCTTTTCATATCTATAACCTCTAATAAAGTAAGATTTTTTAGCCACTTGTCATTCCTTAACCTATATTTTTGCTACTTATTTTTCTAGACATTCCACACATACCATTTTCAAATTAAAAAATATATTATTTAATAAATTAAAAACCTTTTTTATTAAATACACTCTTTAAAAATAAAAGTTCACAATTTTTTTATAAAATAAAAGTTTGAGAAAAATATATTATTATTTATTTATTTAAAGTAGTTATTT
The DNA here is from genome assembly GCA_018326385.1 of Flaveria bidentis. Lineage (NCBI taxonomy): Eukaryota > Viridiplantae > Streptophyta > Magnoliopsida > Asterales > Asteraceae > Flaveria > Flaveria bidentis. The sequence goes on along the minus strand of BJCM01206690.1, from coordinate 4,179 downwards.
ATATGTACTTATAATCATATTTTATTTTTAAGTATGATTTTATAATATATAAATTTTTATTAATATTTATTTAATAGTTTATTTGTTCAATTCGTGTATCACACGAGTACTAACCTAATATATTTATAAGTTAATGCAAGAGAATATATCTTCATTCTTCTTCATATACGCAATACAGTAATCAGAAATACAAATAATGTTACTAATTTTACCATCAAAGGACTAGTTTAAAATTGATGAGATAATGTATTGCGTCTTCGAAAGATCTTGACCACACAGCCATATTAGAAAGACAATGACAAAATACTTCAAAAAGGTAAAAGGAAAAAGCTAGTAATAACTTTTCCTTTCAAAAATAATGTTATATATTGTGACTACATAATCATATTAAATTATTTCAATATTTGTCGATTAAAAACTATTTCAATACCTATATAAAGATGAAAGTGTTTTAAATAAGCAAAATAGGTTATATTGTTTAATATAATATTACGAAAAAGTAATATAATTACTTTTTTGTTACTTTGTTGTTCACTAACATCACCAAATACTAATAATATATAGTTCGTAATTTGATGTTGTGTTTTTTTTTTAAAGATGCTTGTTATATATTCAATCATTGAATATTTTTTTAATAATTTCAATGGCAAATTGATAGTTACATTTTGTTTTATGGTAAAAAGAAGAGACTAGATAATTTAAAGAAATGATATTCAAAACTCGAAAAGGAAAAGAGAAAAAGAGAAAAATCTCATCCTAGGACAATTATTGCCAACTTCTACGTACCATAATCATCAATCTCTCAATCTAATCTCATCCAACCAAATCATTTGTGGGTACCACCTCTCTATTTTTAATTTTAAAAGCTATTTGAAGAAAGTACAATGTTTCATTTCAAAAATATAACTATTTTATGAATGACGAATTAAAAAGCGTTAATCATATTAATCATGTTGGGTTGATGGGCTCTTGGATAATTAGTTGAATGGGAACATCAACACTAATATCTTTAGTTGTGTTAATTGTTAAATGCACCAACTTAAACACAATCATATTTTTATAATTAACATCAATCACATAACTTATTTTTCTTAACTATTAAAACATATTAACAAGTTAAAACATATTAATTATACATTGGTTTCTTAAGTTGTAAATGAATTATAACAAACTCGTAAATAGGTTGACAAAGTTGACCTTAATATATGTGCGAGTGCGAGTGCGAGTGCGAGTGGGAGTGCGAGTGCGAGTGCGAGTGCGAGTGCGAGTGCGAGTGCGAGTGCGAGTGGGAGTGCGAGTGCGAGTGCGAGTGCGAGTGCGAGTGCGAGTGCGAGTGCGAGTGCGAGTGCGCGTGCGAGTGCCCCGTGCAAGTGCGCGTGCGCGTGCGAGTGCGCGTGTGTATTGTAATTTTAAACAGGTTAAAAAGTCAAAATGTTTAAGTAGACGAGTTAAACAAGTCAACCTGAATATAACATTATAAAAAAATTTCATGGTTAACATGATAAGTTCATCAAATAATTAAACATGATAGCCTAAAACCAATTATTTTATGTTCTTAGTCAATGTTCATAATTGAATACAAGATCCTTTACCTTTATATTAAAGTGCATGAAATGAAATATTATAAATGTGATGTATTAGTGACCGGAAACAAACTTAGGTGGTGTTTGTTTTTAGCAAAAGCTCTTCCCCACCTTTTTATCTGTGCGCACGCAGATGCGGGAAGAGCTTTTGCGTGCATAGACTGTTTGTTTTTTGGAAGATATTTCATTAAAAAACGTCTTCCTAACGTCTGCATGGAGAAGATGTGGTGTTACCATTCTCAGGTCTTCTCAACCTCTTCTCCTCTTTACTCCCAACCCTTTTAGACTTTTCTTCTTATTTGTGTTCAACCCTTCATCCCACCACTCCTCTCCTCTCATCGATCTCCTCACTACAGCCCGTCTCCGGCCGCCGCCACCCACATCACCGCAAAACCTCCGCCGCCATGAGAAGCTGATCGGAGTTGTAAACTCACCGAAGAAGATGATCGGAGTTGTGTAGTGTATGTTAATTTTTTTAGTTTGTTGTAACAAGAATGATAATGAATTGATGATTTCTAACGTTGTGGTTAAGGTAATTTTAACGTATCTTATTATTTTACGGAGAAAAATGATCCTTTTCCTACACTAAAATGTTGCGAAGTGGGGTTTGTGGTCAATACTCCTTTAATCTACACATTTTGATGAATACTAACTTCTTGGGTATTCGTCGTTTGGGTTTATCGATTAACGGGGCAAGCTTTTCGTGTGTTTTAAAGATCTGTAGAACCTTGTGTGATCAAACAATAGGAAAGCAGATACATTGTATGGAAGGAATCAAGCCTAACCCATTTACGTTTGCCACTGTTCTTGGAGCTTTGGCTGACTGTATTTGTATGGTTTTATGAATATTATTGTAGTATTGTATGACTTTTATTTATATTTTAATGTATTTGTATGACTTTTATTTATATATTATTGTTAAAATTGTTTTCAAAGTTTAAAAAATATGTTTAGTTTAATTACTATATATTTCAGCATTCTGCATATGTTAAAAAACAAACAGACTTTTTTTGCAAACTGTAGACGTTTGGTCCGTTAACAGGTTAGAAATCATTCAGGTTGACTTGTAAACAAACAGACTTGGAGCTTTGGCTGACTGTATTTGTATGGTTTCAGCATTCAGGTTGACTTGTTTAACTCGTCTACTTAAACTTTTTTTGCATTTTGTGAAACGTGGGGGTGTGGTTAACATGGTTAGGCATAAAATCTTGACTCGAGCATGCGTGGTTGTGTTTGTAAACCGTTGACTAAGCATGGGTTAACATTTTCTTGCTTTAAAAATCAAAGATTGTACGTTTAACATTTTAATCACTTGTTAATAATTCAAGATACCCAAAAATATATTTTGTGTTTAATACTACTTAGGAATTCTGGAACATGATTAACAAAGATTTCACCAGGAATTATGAAGATAATCTTGTTAACAATAAAAGAAAACAAACTAATTAACTAACTAAACATACTAAAAACCAATATAAACATACTAATTAACACTAATCTACTACAAGAATAAACATGAACAAGTAGTTTGAAAGCTATCATCATTCCATAATACGTTTAAGAACAAGTCTTTACACATAATTGCTAGGATTTCGGTTGTTTAGAGACATAATCACCTAACTACATGTAAATGACTATCATAACCATAGTAATTAGCATACTAACCTCTTGATCAAATACTCTTGAAAGATGAAAGAAAAATGAAAAAAATGAAAATGAAAGTAGATACGAACTTTGCAGGCAATGGAGTCGGTTTTTAACATGCAAAAGTGACAGGGAACAAGACAAAAGGCTAAAAATTGTCAGTTTCTGTCATCTTTTGTCGAACACGGGGGCGTGCCTCCTTAAGCACGGGGGCGTGCCCATGTGTTGATGTTCAGTTTCAGTTTTTTGTTGTTCTGTTTTTCAGTTTTGCGCGTTACGTAATTTTGCCGGTTAAGTTTCATCAATTCCAAATCATCAGAAAAGATACGAAAATAGTCCTAGAGTTAAATAACACAAGCCAAATTGAAAATTAAATTTCCTAAGGTCCTACGGTTACACGATACGTTAAAAGCCGAGAATCTGAAACATCAAAACTAGACTCTTTAATGCGCATCAACGCACTTAGCACATCACAAAATGCTTCTAAAAGAAGCCTCCACACATTTTGTGTGGAAGGTTCGGGATGGGATAGTGAGAAGTGCGGTTACTTAATTCTGCAAGTTGTCGGTTAATGGAAACGAGTTCCTCGCCCATCTCTTGAACTTTTTGGATAAGCTCAACTAAGCGTTGGGATGCAGTGAGGTTTATTTCAGTCAATTTCTTGATAAGTTCATGTATCTTGAAGAATTATTCTTGATTTGTTGGCTCTTGCGTTTCAGAATGCGGTTTCTTTGCAGGATTACAGTTGGAACTTTCGTGACTTGATTCTTTCATTTTTTCAGATGTTTTTAAACAAGAATGGGTGTGATGAAATAATGGAACAAGTGTGGTATTTATATACAGGTCGTGGAAAGTGAACATGGGGGCGTGCTTGGCTAGGCACGGCCCCGTGCTTGTCAGAATTCGTCTTAAATTCGACCTGCAGCGTTCCAGAGTTGTCAGCAGAGATTGT
>BJCM01206688.1:0-10278 GCA_018326385.1 Flaveria bidentis | reverse complement strand
GAAAAGATAAATAAAGCTATACCTTGTTGTATATATGATGTATGCTCATGTAATGATGTATAAAGGAAAGGATTCTAATGAAAAGAATATCTTCGTATATAAATTACTCAAGGTGCTTTAATGTTTTTGAAACTAGAACTCACTCAGCAACGCTGACTTTTATACATTTTCAGTTGGCAGGTAATTTGTTGCTGAGGATGGCACGTGGGGAGAGCTACTCGGAGGGGCAAGACTGACATCCATTTTTGATATGAAGTCTCTGTGTTTCGAAATGTAGTAAACTATTCTTTGTAAACCGATTAAACCCAAGTGTATTGCCTACCAACAGCGTTGAAATGGGATAAATAGCTTTTGTCAAATTTATTTCCGCTGCTTAAAATTTGTAAGCTTATAATGTTTTGTGTAATCCTAATGGGAAATGACCAGTTGTGAGGTCTCCGGAACCGGGGCCTTACAGGTTGATCCATCCACATGACTGAGTATTCAGTCGTGCGACTGAGTCAATCTTATGTTACAATCGTGTGACTGATCCAGTCTCCTGGTTCAGTCGTGCGACTAATCCATTAGCATGAAGTATTCATGCGTATGGTCCATTCGCAAGTGAACTTCACACAATTAAGTTTAAACACATTTCTCAACCATTATAGACTAAGAATTATGTAAACAACCACAAACATATATAGTTAATTCAATATGCGTTATCACACAATAATCAATGAAATTTTAAACATTTTAAGCATCACCAACACATTACATTTCATTCATACCCATTCTATTACATATACGTAAGACATGAAAGACATTTTACATTTGAGCTCCTAAACTAGGTACACATGTATCTACAATCTCTTCCATAGAACTCATTTGGAAATGAGATTTCATGATATCTTCAAATTCTGCATATAGTTTCTAACTTGTTGATCCAAAGATGATATCGTCCACATACACTTGTACACACAGAAGATCAGATGCATCCTTCTTGATGAATAAGGTAGGATCAATCTTCCCTCGTGTATAACCATGTTGAAGCAAGTGTTATGACAATGTTTCATATCATATTCTTGGGGCTTGATGTAGACCATATAGAGCTTTGCTGAGCTTGTACACACGATGAGGAAATTCAGCATCTTCAAAACCTTGAGGTTGCTTAACATACACATCATTGGTGATTGGTCCATACAAAAATATACCCTTAACATCCATTTGATACACTTTGAATTTCATATAAGAAGCATATTCCAGGAAGACCCGAATTGCTTCTAGTCTTGCAACTGAAGCAAATACTTCCTCATAATCTATTCCTTCTTCCTGAGTGTATTCTTGAGCTACTAATCGAGCTTTGTTTCGAATGATAATTCCTTTGTCATCTGATTTGTTTCTCAACAGCCATTTTGTTCCAATGGCATTTTCTCCTTCAGGTAAATCCACTAGATTCCACACTTCTTATTTTCTGAATTGTAATAATTCCTCTTGCATTTCTTTAATCCAACTATTGTCCTTTAAAGCCTCTGTAATGTTTTTAGGGACCATTTGAGAAAGATAACAAGAGTACAAACAAACATTTTCTTGTTTAGAGTGATGTCTCATTGCTCTTTCATTTAAAGGACCAATAATCTGAAAGATAGGATGTCTCTTGTGAATGCGAGTAGTTGGAATCTCTTCTTGTTGAACATTCACATCCAAATTATATTGGTTCAATTTGGAGAGCTGTTGTAATAGAGTTGAGGAATATGGAATACTATTTGGAACTTGAGTTGGAGAATTGACAAAGTAATCAAACTTGTCATTCACATCTATATCTTTGGATATAGATGAAGTTCTAGACTTAGGATGGTGAATTTCTGGACCATCATTAGGAAAAGGATGAGAATTATTAGAATCTTCAGGACCATTTGCATCTTAATCAAGAAGAGTTCCAGACTCTATAGAGAATAAAGGATCTCGTGCAAAAGAGAAAAATGGATAACCTGGACTTGAATCATCCATATCATCTGAATCAAAATCTTCACTAAAAGTTCCTAGATCTTTAGCTTGTTTCCTACTAGCACATGAAGTTTCAAACAAATTAGAATTAAATTAGTTTGTTAATGAATCTAAATCAAATAACCACTTTGGACCATTTGCAACTGATGGAAAAGAGTTTTCATGGAATTTAACATTGAATGTTTCAATGATAACATTCTTCTTAGAGTTATAAACTCTATACGCTTTTGAAGCGGACGAATATCCAAGAAAGAATCCATCAGATTTTGAATCAAACTTGCCAAGATGATCATTTGAATTTAAAATCAATACAGGACATCCAAAAGATTTAAGAAAATCAATATTGGGTTTCCTGCCAAACATTAACTCATAAGGAGTTTTCTGTTTGTCCTTAACCAACAAAGTGCGATTTTGAATAAAATAGGCAGTTGATATTGCTTCATTCCAGAATGTGATAGGAATCATTGCATCATCTAACATTGCTCGAGCAGCTTCAATCAAAGTCCTGTTCTTCCTTTCTGCAACTCTGTTTTGTTGAGGAGTTTGAGGAGCACTGAACTGATGAGCTCTTCCTTTTTCTGCACAAAAACTGCCAATATTAGCATTTTTAAATTCAGATCCATTATCAATTCTGATTATTTTAACCTTTTGATCTGATTGATTTTCCACTTTAATGATAAATTCTTTTAAAAGATCAGGTGTTTCAAATTTTGAATGAAGAAAGAAAACCCAAGTAAATCGTGTATAATCATCAATGATGACTAAACAGTACGATTTATTTCTGATACTCTGTATGTTTACAGGACCAAAAAGATCCATATGTAACATTTGTAACGGTTTTGAATTTGAGTTTATTTGTTTGGTCTTATAAGACGCTCTATGTTGTTTTCCTTTCAAGCATGCTTTGCAGAGATCAAAAGTTGAAAACTTCTTTGAAGGAAAACCAATAACATGGTTTCCTGCTGCAAGCTTGTTCATGTTCTTGAAGTTTGAGTGATCGAGTCGTCTATGCCAAAGCTGACTTTCATCATTAGATGCTCTAGCAATGAGGCAGGTTGTTTTTGTAGAGGGATCAACTTGTGACATGTCTAGTTTGTAAACATCTCTGTCATGCACAGCTTTGACAACAACCCATTCTTTGCTAATCTGAAACCTGGCTTTAAAATATAACAGAAAGAATCATCAAATAAAATAGAGTAAGATTTATCACATATTTGTGAGACACTCAAAAGATTGAAATTTAATTGTTCACAAAAGTTGACTTTGTCAAAACCTATTATTCCATTAGATACCGTTCCTTCACCGATTATCTTTCCTCCGGAATCTCCACCAAATGCAACATGAGTGACATCTTTTTGTTTAAAATCTTGCAACAAGGCTTGATTGCATGTCATGTGCCGGCTACACCCACTATCAACATACCATGTGTTTACTGGTCTCCATGGGCATACCTGCATGCAAGAAATTTAAGAAAAGTTAGTAACCCAAGCTGAGATGGTCTTAGGCTTTCCAAATTTATCAATAATAGTAAACTGTTTAAAATGAAGTTTGTTTACATCAAGTTTAATTTGAACTTTATGATTTTCAAATCCTCTTTTAAAAACAGTTTGATTATCTTTTCTTTATTTTGTTTTAAAATTATTAAATCTATTTTCAAGCTCATCATCAAGAAATTTTGAACCATTGTTTGAAACATTATAAGATTTTTTTTGTTATATGTTTCATTGTTTATTCTCACTTAGCATGGAATAAATTGTCTTTGATTATACTATTGTGATCTGATATTATACAGATTGTCATAGTTTGAATTGATTCTTCTAGATGATCTCAAACCCAGAGAAGGTGATTTTGTTAGATTTTGATATCCATTATAATGATTTCTTTGAAACTTTGGATTAGGATATCCTTGATTGTCATAAACCTTTCTAGGTGAGTTGTTCTTGAAGAAACAATCATCTGTATTGTGATTTCTTTCATCACATAAAGCACAGTACTTGTTAAAATAACAATCAACTGCGTTATGATTTGTCATATCACATATGTGACAGTATTTGTTGAAATAACGCTCGAAAGTGTTATGATTATACATGTCACATATATCACAGTATTTTTGAGGTTTTTGATATAACATTTGCTTAATCATTGACGTAGATGTTACATCTGATCCTTGTTTGATTTTAGCAATGGACTAATTAAGCTTTTTTTTTGTCTGTGTAAGTTTGGTCTTTTGATATTTTGGATTTGTCTTTTTAACATATTCACCATTCTTTAACTCCTTAGATACAAACCTGTTTTGTACAGCGGAAGTCTTTGGACCTGAACCTGTTTTCAGATCAGAGTCAGATTTGATCTTAGGTTTTATTATTGTTTCAGATAAGGTATTCATGTCAAATGTTCCTGCTGACACAAACTCCACAGGTTTAATTTGACTTGTTTTGTTTATTGGGTCAGACTTTTTTGAAGTTGATTTTCTTCTCCTTTGATTTCTTGATGATTTCTTAGAAATTTGTGTCTTAATAGAATCTTGAGAAGATTCATTTTCACACTTTTTGATTTGAGTTAAATCGTTTGAGCTCGAATCATCATCACATGAAGTGTCTCATTGTTCTTGACATTTTCCTTTCAATTTAAGCTTGATCTAATTTGCTTTTTCAATTTCTTGATCAGTTTGACACTTTTCAATGACACATTCACTTTTTGGAACGAATAGCTTTTTGTTCTTTAAACGAGGTTCATATGATTTTATTTTAATTGGATGACCATTTTTAATCTTTTCTGTGTCATTATCCTCGAATACTTGAACATTTACTTTTTAAATTTCACTTTGAGCATTTTCTTAATCATTCTTCTTTTTCTCTTGAAATTCTTTAAGTTTGGCCTTGTTTTCTGGTGAATGATCATGAGTGTTGAAATTTTCTGGTAAAGTGTTAGAAATTGATTCAAGCATAGGTTCATGTGTGAAACCTAATCTTGATTTATCTTTATCTTTTCTTCTATTTACCAGTTGCTCAACAATGGTCTTTGAACTTTTTGCTTTTGCTAAATCAACTTGAGTTGCATCATAAGCCACTTTTTGTTGTTCAAGTGACTTTGTCATTTCTTCAAGTTGTTTCTTAACTATTTCAAGTTCTTTAAGAGTTTTATTCCTACTTGCTTGAAGTGAAATTATTTTCTCATCAGCAACTTTGTGATCATCTTTCAGGTTTCTGTGCATTGACTCTTCTTATTTTAATTTGTCACATATTTTGAATGAATAATTTCTATAGTGTTCAACCTGTTCAAAACATTCTTTTGTGCATAGTTTTTCTCTTACTTTAGTTGGAATTTTAGGATATGAATTTAAGGACTCAGTATCAGAAGCAGATTTTACAACCTTTGGTTGTTTAGACTTTGCCATGAGTGTAACTTCTTCCTCCTTTGGATCTAACTTGTCACTCCAGTCATAGTCTGTCTCATTTTCTGATTCATTAGTTTTTAGACCTTGTCTTCATACCATTCTTCATTTATTTTTGAAATCAATGCTAAACCTTAAACAAGATCAGAAGTAAATTGTTCAGCATATGCACTCCGGTCATAACCATCTTTTATTCTTACTACCAGTGCTTTCTTTGGTTCTTCAGCTGATTTTTGTTCATCTTTTAATTCAGGCATAGGCAGACTCTAATATGGTTTCTGGAAAGTCTTTTGCGTCTGATGCTGATTTCTCTAATTATTTGAACTGTTTTGACCATTTCCACTTTGAGTTTTTGGAGGTTTACATTCTCTTGAGAAATAACCATAGCTATTGCAGTTGAAACAACTTGATTTTGACTTGTCAAGACCAACTGTTTTATTGGCACTAGGCTTGTAGTTCCTGTTGACATATGAGTGCTTTTGTGTTCTGTAAGCAATCATCACCATTTGCTAATTCAAGTCCATCTCTTCTACATCCTTAGGATCCATCTCAAATAAATCCTGCAAAACTAAATCAATTTGAGTTAGATGACTACCCTGGTAGGCTTGAAAGCTTGCCATAAAAGTTGTAAAAGCTGTTTTGGACTCTTCATCCTGCAGTAGGATATTTATAACATCTTTAACTTTGCTAGGATTAGCAGAGTTAGAAGATGGAGTCTCATTGTGAGGTTTAGGCATAGAATATTTTAGAGAATACTGTTATTGTTGTGGCTTAGCTAAATAGATTGGGGTACTTGTGAAAAATCCTGCTCCCACGAATAGATCACCCTCATCTTCAGGAGTAGCATCATTCTTGGCAAGAAAGGTATTTTGAACAGTGTTTGCTAGAGAAGCAACATACTTATACTGTGAAGTTGAAGCAGATCTGTCATTATTTCTTGAACTTTCATCAATTTCAACAAATTCAATCTTTGCTATAAGAAGATCAAGATCCATAGGAAATCTTTCAATGTGCTTTAGTAGTGTTACAGTTTGTTTCCATGAATATGGAAGTGCATTCAGTAGTCTGTCATTTAAATCTTTAAGATCATTTTTGATTCCTAAAGTTGGCATTTCAGATGTGAGTTGAACATATCTATTCATCATCTGATTTATAGTTTCTCCTGATATATGCTCAAAGAGTTCAAGCTGTCTCTTCAACTTTTGTCTTTTGAGATCTTGGATTTCTTTGCCTCCTTCACAAATGACTTTCAAAGCTTTATAAATTGTATAGCCAGTTTGATATCTCTTCAATCTTGAAAGTACTTCTAGTGGTAACCCTTTGCACATGAGAGAGTAAGCTTTAACATCATTTTTCACCTTCTTTAAGTCATCACCAATTAATCCATCTTTAGGATATGGTTCTTGAGAATCTTTAGTATAAACAATTCCTCTATCAGGACCATCTGAAGTGATTAGAATGTGAGGTCCTTTTTCAATTGACTTCCACAAGTCAATGTCAATTGAGTTCAAGTGATGTTTTAATCTGAGAAACCAATTTTTAAAATCGGCTCAATTCTTTAGCTTTAGTACTCTGTTTTCTGAATCTTCAGACTTGGCCATTGATTAAGTTTTTGATACAAGAAAAAATACTATTTTTTATGTTTTAGTTTTGAGAAGAAATAAAGAATTTAAAATATTTTTGGATTCTTGGATTTTTGAAAAAATATTCTAAGTATAGAATGATGCGTCTGAGTTAGATGCGCCTGAACAGTGGTGATGCGCCTACATAGTGATGAAAGCCTTAGATAATTTCTGAACTTTGCAAGTGTAGAAATGCCTGGAACAGTTGTCAAACGTCTAAACAGTTTTCAAACGCCCAAATAGTTTTGAAGTGCCTGAATAGTGTCAAAACACCTGAACAGTTCCATAACGCCTGGAACTCTGACTTCTCTAAAACATCTGAATCAGTGCAAATACATCCACACAGTGTCAAAACAACTACTCTGAAAACGCCTAAACAGTGTTAAAGCGTCTGAACATTGTTCATGCGCCTAACAGTTAGGTAATTTTCAGATGATTTCAACACCTCAAACGCCTAATTCATAACAACCTGATCTTAACCAATTTTCCAAAAACTTAATAAAATGATCTGAAACTCTTCAATCAAGTCACAATAACACCGATTATCAATCCTTTAACTTCATATATTCCAATTAACAACAATTGTGGCTTAATTTTGCAAAAATCAGTGTTCGAATATGATGAACTGTTCGAACACTAAATTTGACAAAAACTCAGTTTTGTAGATGTAAATTCACTCAATTGAGATTCAAATCATGTTTCTAGTGATGAAACACAACTAAATCATCAACTAATTGCATAATTGCGATCAAATCACAGATTCAAGTGATCAAAAATGCTCAAAAATTCATTTTTGAACTTCAATCACTGAACCGAAAGCTCTGATACCATTTAATAGGTTCGAATGGATCGATCTGTGATTGATATCAAGCAATTGACAATAATATAAACAATGTAATCAAACAAACACAATATCAGAAAAATTCATAAAGTTTCCATTAATATCAGCGGGATTACAAAGTGCACAATTGAGAGAAAAATATCTAAAAGTTTGTTACCTGCACATACATAGCAATCATATATATACTAGTAATCAAGAAAACAAAAAGGAAGATATATTTACACAATAAGTCCCTAATCTATGACAAAACTTATCTAAAGACTAAAATGCTAATCTTTCAAGGTTTCTAACAATAAACACCAACCATACATCATCAATCATGCCCATCATATCATCTATGACCTTATGAACCCTTGGGAACCTCCTAAGTCAAAACCTACATCTGCACTTTTCCCTGAAATTCAGAAAATAAACTAAGTCTTCATCCACATTTCCTCTTGTTCATCCGCATTTCTTATTGTTCATCCGCATTTCTTATTATTCATCCGCATTTCTTATTATTCATCCGCATTTCTTATTGTTCATCCGCATTTCTTATTGTTCATCTGCATTTCTTATTGTTCATCCGCATTTCTTATTGTTCATCCGCATTTCTTATTGTTTATCCGCATTTCTTATTGTTCATCCGCATTTCTTTATGTTCATCCGCATTTCCTCCAGTTGCACAACTTTCATCCGCATTTCCTCCCGTCGTATAACTTCCATCCGCATTTCCTATTGCTCATCTACATTAGCAAATGCAGATGAGTTAGACTCAGAGGGTCATCCTCATTAGTATGTGGTTCATCCGCATTGGGTAATGCGGATGAACAAAAGTTGTCATCCGCATTGACTTTAGTCGCATGGCCTTCAGCCACATGACCATCAATCTCCACTCATGCTCAAACTTATTCTAAGCTTAATCATGCATTCTAAGCCTTAGAAACATGTACATAACATCATCAAACATCAACATAGCCCAAAATCAAATCCCACCCGCATCATAAACACAAATAAACACACGAGTATAAAACCCATTTTAATAAAAACAATCATACATGAATTTCCAGCCCCAAAATCAGTTAAAACATGTAAAAAGAGGGGTTTTAGAACTCACCTAAGCAGCCTCTTCGGGTAATACTTCCTTCAAACCCATTGCTACAGGTTCAACACCTAAAACCCACCAAAAACACACACCCGAACACACACAAACATTCATAAGCACACAACCGAGGCTAAGGCTAGTTAAGAACATCATAAACACACGAATTCTTACCTTGAATTCGAACTTTTCTGATCTTGTTCTTCTTCAAACCGAAAGCTCTACACTTTCTCTCTCGAAAATCCCGAATGAAAAGGTGTAGGCATCCAACATGGGCGGCCATCACCTTTTACACCCACTTTTTAAAGATTTTGTCCTTTTTGACATAATTGGTCCCTCTACTTGAGCTTTATTTCTTTTCCTTCTTTTTTCTTTACTTCTTTCTTTCTTTCTTTGTCTTTTATAAATAACCGGGTGTTACACCAGCAAAGGTAGAGGCGGTGATGCAATGGAAGTCTCCAAAGACGTCATCCGAGATTTGTAGTTTCTTGGGTTTGGTGGGCTATTACAGAAGATTCATTCAAGACTTCTCTAAGATCGCTTCCCCACTAACCAAGTTGACCCATAAGGATGTAAAGTTTGTGTGGGATCAAGCTCAAGAGAAGGCGTTTGAGGAGTTAAAGGCGAGATTGACTCAAGCTCCTGTTTTGTTGTTACCCGATGGAAATGAAGATCTGGTGGTTTATTCTGATGCTTCCTACTCGGGGGTTGGGGTGTGTTAATGCAGAGAGAAAGGGTTATAGCCTATGCATCCCGACAGTTCAAGGTTCATGAGGTTAACTATCCTACTCATGACTTGGAGCTAGCAGCTGTGGTCTTCGCGTTGAAGAATTGGAGGCACTACCTGTATGGGACGAAGTGCATCGTATTCACCGACCAAAAGAGCTTGAAGTATTCTTGGAGCAGAAAGATTTGAACATGAGGCAAAGGAGATGGTTGGAGCTCATAAAAGACTATGATTGTAAGATCCATTACCATCCAGGCAGAGCCAACATGGTGGCAGATGCCCTTAGCCGAAAGGAGAGACCCGAGCCGATTTGGGTGAAAGCTTACCAGTTGATCATGACATATGATGTCATGAAGCATGTAGAGATTAATGAAGAGGCTGATGCAACCTAAACATCTTAATTCTATCCTACATGCTGCACAAGTGCATTAAAGAAGAAGCTTAGGAAGTTTCACACATGAAACAGAAAATACTCTAAGTGTGAAATCTTCCGAAGCCAAGACCAATATCTTCCGAAGCCAAACATGAAGTCTTCCGAAGCCTCAGAGACAAGGTCTTCTAGAAGCTTCAAGTTCATGAAGACAGATTTCTTTCGAAGACTTTTAGTAACATGCTTTATCTGATGTACTG